>CAUYQU010089584.1:0-25439 GCA_963574635.1 Cheracebus regulus
TATTCTCGTTAGCATTTCATCTAACCTTTTTTCCAAGGTTCTTCGTTTCCTTGCATTTGGTTAGAACATGCTCCTTTAGCCCAGAGAAGTTTGTTATTACTCACCTTCTGAAACCTGCTTCTGTCAATTTGTCACACTCATTCTCCATCCAGTTTTGTTCCCTTTCTGGTGAGGGGTTGTGACCCCTTGGAGGGGAAGAAGCGTTCTGGCTTTTGGAGATTTTAGTCTTTTCGTGCTGGTTCCTTCCCATCTTCATGGATTTATCTACCTTTGGTCTTTGAAATGGTTTGAATGGGGTTTCTGAGTGGACATACTTTCTGTTGATGTTGAAGCTATTTCTTTCTGTTTGCTAGTTTTCCTAACTGAAACTATAGAGATAATAGGTTTATTCATAAAATAATTAGGGAATAATGAAAAGATTTTTATTACATGCATAGATACCCAGTAGGTGATACTGACTTTGGATTTATTAGTACTGAAGGAAAGTAAGGAAAATTTTGGAAAGGAATTGAAAAACAAAAAAGGTTACCTAAGAAGTATATGTTATTGCTGCTGTATCCAGTTATTCAAGATAGCATCTATTTTCAGGTATCTTTGCTACATGTTTTACAAACATTATATATATTCATCACCAGAAGAATGTCATCAGGTGAGTGCTAATTATCATATTGGGAGTTAGTGCTATAATTAAGTTTAAGTACTATGGACGGCTTACTTTAAATCCTGCCTCCATGGCTGTGTGAACCAGGGCAATAGTTGACATCTCTAAGCATCATTTATGTTTTCTACAAATGAAAGAATTGGTGTATTATTATGCCTACTTCCTAATGTTATTGTGAAAATTAAGAGAGGTAAATCATTAAAAATGACCAGCACATATTAAAAACTCAATAAATTATCACTGTGTCTATTTTACAGATGAAGAAATATGGGCACAGAAAAATTGATAGCTTTCTTTAGTCCCATAGCTTGCTGGTGACAGTGGATTTTCCAGATCATCACATCCCCTTAGCCTAATATCTCTTTCATGACAGAATTTATCATTAGGTAGTTTTTTTTCTTCTTCTTCTTTAAAGCAGACACAATTGCAACACATAGGAGGCAATCCCAGTGGCCATGTTGTAAATGGGACTCAGTTCAATAGGAAGCAGCTGATGGACACTTCCACTGTGAATTTCATGCCTAATTCAGCAAAAAGCCTGCATTCTACAGGGCCTGTCTCTCCAGTGATGTTTCAGAATGGGCAGCCGTGATGTCATAGGTGTATACAGAGGCAGGGAAACGCTAAGAGTGAAGGACAGGGTCCTTTGTGGATTGACAGATGGTTTCATACTCAGGAAAGACAGAAATCCAGTTTGCAAATGGTGATTTGTTTCAGAGGTGTTTCATGGCCAATATAGTCACCTTCTAGTTACCCCAGCTTTTCAGAATGGAAACGTGGTATTCAAATTAAACATTTTTAATCCTCCAAAAGCACTACTGTTAAACTGATCTTAATTACCACATTTTCTATTAGGTAGAATGATCTGAAATTCTGAATTTATCATGCAAGACATGAATAGAATTGGACTGCACACTGAAAATGTGCATACTTCAATGTTGTACATTTGCCTAGATCACCTTAAAACAATTAAACGGTGAATGTGTGACTAAATTAACCACACCATGTTCTCTGTTTAATTTCAAGGTTGAAGTGTCTTACCATTATAAGCGTGAGTAAAACCCCAGAATGCTAGGGGATAGAATGGAATTAATGGCTCTTTCTGTTGTTTTTGGTTTGCACAAATTTGATGGCTTGTGTAATTTGAATAATTGTGAGCTTCCAGCATGCTGATAAGGTTCACCTACATTATTCATTTGCATAAAGTGCTGATAAATTAAAACTTCTCTCAAAAGAAAAATTCATTAAGTATTCTTGCTCCCTACCATCCTATATCAGCAAAGTTTAGGTTACTATTATCTGTTTCTACTCTGTTTTACTAGGGTTATCTCATCAGTGAATGCCTATCAATATTTTTCTTTCTGTTCTTTTTATCTTGACCTCATCTGTGTTCCCACTTTTGGTCTATTCTCATCTCACTCTTCCCATCTGACTACTATATCTTTACCATTAACTTCAGGAAAGGCTTTAATTAATATGATCATTATTGAGAGGAGATTGTTGATTACATGGTTGCATGTATATGTCCAAATTCATCTGCAATAAAATACTTTTTAAAATGGAAAAATTGATTATCTAATCCTTAAGAAAGGTCTGATGGTTAATTTTATGTATCGACTGGATGACAGTGCCTAGACATTGCCCAAATATTATTCTAGATGTTTCTGTGAAGCTGTTCTTGGTTGAGATTAACATTTAAATCAGTAGATTTTGAATAAAACAGATTGCACTCTATGATGTAAGTGGACCTTATCCAAACAGTTGAAGGCCTGAATAGAATAGTGACTGACTTCCTCTGAGCAGGAAGGAATTCTGAAGCAGACTGCCTTTGAACATGAACTGCAACATCAGCTCTTTCCTACATCTTTAGCCTGATGACCTTTGAACTTACACTGCAACATTGGCTCTTTCTGAATCTCCAGCCTGACAGCCCCTCTATACAGATTTTGGTTGTGTCAGCCTCCATAGATTCTTAGCCAATAGATCTCTCTCTGATATATATATATATATATATATATATATATACACACACACATGTATATATGTGTTGGCCAAGGATCTATATATCTCTCTCTGATATATATGCATATATATGTATATCATATATATGTACATATATACACATATGTATATATGATATATATGTCATATATACACATATGTATATATGATATATATATATCATATATATACACATATCATGTATACATGATATATATATCATATATAAACATATCATGTATACATATGTATATATAGATATATATCATATATATACATATCATGTATACATATGTATATATTGATATATATATACATATATATCAGAGAGAGAACTATTTATATATATATATATATACACATATATATCAGAGAGAGATCTATTGAGATATGTGTATGTGTGTATATATATATATATATATATATATGGCTTCTCTCAAAAAAATTCATTAAGTATTCTTGCTCCCTACCATCCTATATCAGCAAAGAATATATATATATATATGCAGAGCAGTGGAAGGCTGAGAGAGGAAGACAAGATATTTTGTGTATTCATAGTGTGTGTGTGTATATATATATATGAGTTTGTGTGTATATATATACACATATATATACATATGGTATATTGGTAATCAACAGAGAATAACTACATTATTTTATACCTAGAGAAAGAGCAACTGGGGTAGTTTAAAAGTCTAGAATGTATTCCCAAAGAAGGTAACAGATATTTCACATAAAATGTATGTGGCCAAGTAAGTTTGAGAAATGTGGAATGAAGCAAAGTTGATCATTTTTTTCTTTTTAGAGTAGAAGTCCAGAGTCAAAAAAGATCAAGATGAGTTGGGAAAACTGGAAGAATTAGAGAGAGGGATCTAGTTGGGAGAATATCACGTACAAAGGCAGACAAGAGTGATTAAGCATGAGAACCTACAGTTAGTTCAGTCTCTCCAGAACCTGGACCAAGGGGTTGGATTATGTTCCTCCCTTTGGAACCTCTTTCAGTGGCTTTCATTGTGCTTGAATCTGTCTCATCCTTCTTACTGTGGATGATAGGATCTTTCCCTTGTCTTCTTCTCTGACCTCTCTTCCTATTTACTTTTCTACTTTTTGGCTTGTTTTTTGCTCCTCCATCCCCCACTGGACCCTCAAATCTACTCCTATCTCAGAGTCTTAGCACACCTCCACCTTGCATATTCTTCCTCCAGATCTTCTCCTTGTTGGTTCCTTTTCATTATGCAAGTCTTCCCCTCCCAAAGAAATCTTCCCTATCCATCCCAGTAGAGAGTACAACCCTCTTGTCTCTCTCTCTCTCTCTCTAAGATTTTACCCTGTTTCGTTTTCTCCATACAAGAAATCAGAAATCAGTATCTTAAGATTGTATTTATGTGTTCATTTTTATTGCTTCTCATCTGAGCCCTTAAAAGCCACAGAAAATAAACTTGGTAGTCTGAAATCATTGATTAATTTATTAATCAATCACACATTTTATGGACACCATGTGAATAAGGGGCAATGTGATTGAAGGCGATTCATAAGATGCCTATATGAAGTAAATGGAGAGAACTTGTTAGGATGACTAAAGGTGCAGAGATCCAAATGGTGTGGCTAAAATTCAGCTAGAAATGTGGCCTGGGAGAGAAGTTCAGCAACAAAAATGAAAGAAGAAAAATGCGGGTGCTGGAGAGAGTGACCCAGGACACACCAGTAAGAAAGCCCTGTTGAATAGGCTAAGCCAATAAATATGATGGCTTTAGATCATGCAGACAGGTCTTGGACAATGGGGAGCTGGAAAGTGATGGAAAGAAGCATCAAGCAAAAGATAAAATGGGTAAAAACACGAAATCTAAAGTGAATCACATGTAGTACTACTGGCAAAATAATTGCAAACTATGCAGATATACTTTTTAAGAAATTTTAGTTGAATATTTGCTTATATGTGCTACAAAATCTTAACATATTAAAGTGATAATTTTGCAATATGAGTTAGAATCACACTAAATTTAAAAACACATACATTTAACACAAAAAGATTGGATATGTATTTTTACAGTTAATATGCACCAGTGATGTATGAAAAAAAAAAAACATGAAGGAGGCAAATAAAAGATAAGCTTAGAATACTGGATTAAAGAACATGAAACATAATTTGCCTTCTACACCATTTTCCTGAAAGACGTCCTTATCTCAACATATAACCAAATCAAGTTCTGGATCCCAAACCATGTTGCCTACTTCCTGTAAGCTGCCATTCAAATTCTAGCACATTTCTATTCCTACTGATTTAAGTTTGGCACAAAGGAAAGAGCTTTGGAGTTAAAGCTCTAAGTATAAACCATGGCTCTGCCACTTACTAGATATATAGCTTACAGGGAGATACTTACCTCCTCTGATTCACAGCCCCCTTATTGGTAAGCACAGAATATGCACCTGGAAAATCCAACTTCAATCCACCTACTCCCAGCTTTTCTTTGGTTTGTCATTGCCATTCCATACATTGAACTCTTCATGGCCTCTACCCAAGTCATTCTTAAACTCCAACATCTGTCAGAATCACCTAGGAGCTTGGAAAAATGCAGCTTCCTGGACCTCACATCCAGAAATTTTGATTCCTGTAGTCTGTGGTGGAGCCCGATAATCTGCATTATATTTCTGAAGCACAGGTCCCATGTTAGGAAATACTCCTCAGCTGGCAGTATCAGTATGAGAATTATTTAAAAAGGTACATAATTGTTGAGTTATTATCATTGTTAAGTCACCTCTGAATCAGTGGTCCCTCCCTATCTCTCTATTCCTATCTAGTTCATCTCCCACTTTCTTTTTGTTTTTCATAGTGGTTTAGTCCAGCCACATATCCTGGTATTTCTAGCTCAGCTATTGAACCTTTAATCTTGTCAGTGTTTTTGTCATTCCCTCTAATTCAGACGACTCTTGAGAAAAGGAAAAGTTGTTACCATTGAAAAAGACACACAATGAGCTACTCAGTCCACTTCTGAACCTGGATGGAGCAATAACAGATACCCCTCAACCCCGGAGCTCCAGTCTCTGGACTTTGTTTCCAGAGTCTGAATCAAACCCAGTTACCTCCAGATAATTGTTCAGCTGCCCCTTGCAGCTGCTCTCAAGGCTTGTATGCGGATAATCAGCGATGCACTGCTCAAAAAGCTAATAAGGTTAATATCTACTTTGGTTGGGGGGAGGAATAAAATGAGAGAGAAGCAGAGAAGAGCCATAATTAAGGGATTGGGGGAGTTACTTTTTCCTTTCCCCATGACATAATCTAAAACTGATTAGGGAATCCTTGACAAATGCAGGCTGAGTTGCTGGGTTTTGAACAGTTGTTGTAACACAGCACATAAAGGGCAGAGATAGCCTCTCTTCCACCTCCCCTTTGTTGAAGCATGTTCTCCTCCCCCAAGTCCTCCCAGAAGATCTGAGCACAAGCTCTTTATATGCACACGTATCATGCTGAGGGCTGCATAGTCACAAAACAGCCCAGGAAAACAACACCCTGCGCACAATATGCTCATTGTTTTGATTGAGACATTGCTGTTTGAAATGCATTTATTTCTGCCTCTTGTAAATACTCCTCCACAGTAGGAAAAAATAATAATAACAAATGCGTTGTAAATAGAGGCCCAGACATCTTACACTAAATTACAGTCACGTCATCTCAGCTATATCCCATCTTTCAATTATAGTCATTAATTGAGGATGTAACCCAGAAACAATTACATCCATGAAATTCTAATGAGTCTCCTGTAGTTAATATAGAAAGAAAACAATGAGAAATGCATGCTGATGCCAGAGTCTAATCCAATTCTGTCGATTAAAGAACACCATTTTTGTAACATGTAAATCTGACTCTTTTTCTCTACCCAGTTTTTATTTCTCAGAGAATGACAGACTCTGCATAGATTTGCTTATCTAATTAGTTTATCGAGCTTCCCCTTCTCAATTATGTCCAGAAAACATCTTGAAAATTCACCAGTGGAGAATATGTTTTATTCAAGGAGACATCTTTTAAAGAATCTTATGCTTCCATATGAAAACTCTATTCTACTTAAGCGGGAATATCCTTCATATTTTACTAAAACAAAAGCCATTACATTAATTATGATTCTGGAAGAGCATAGTGGCAGCTAAATTTTGTATCTTTCTACTTCCCCTGGAAACAGACCAATGAGATAATGGAAAGGAAAACAACAAAAATATCACAAACTCCTTTTTTACTTAAAATAGAAAACAATGAAACCCACGAATTTTAAATTATGTGTGCATGCTGCCAAGAGCAAATGAGACCAGCGGAGCCAGACAGGAAGCCCTTAGTGCAGCCATGATGTCGTGGCGGGGAAGACTGGGGAGTGTTGACACTGCAGATGTAGGTCCCAGACACCAACCAAAATATCCACTCTCAAATATGTGAAGGCTCCACACTCAGAGCAAACTGCTGTGAACAGTGTTAAGAGATAAATAGGAATAAGCACTAGGGGTAGAACGAAGACTTAGAAATTGCCCAGAAAAGCTCAGGGATATTATGCAAGTGTGAGTAAAAATCCACTTTCTAAATAAAAGTGAATAGGTTGAATTCGCTTTGTCCCTTGGTAGAGGCAGCAAACAGAGTCAGCAGAAGACACAATTCTGGAAGACAGAGTCCTCCAGAACCAAGTTACGTCTGGGAAGCAAAGGAAATGTGTCCACATGAAAATACCACAACCATTAGGCAACATTTTGAACCCAGGGCTGATTTTCAGCAGAGACTTGCTCCTCTATATTTTATTTTTTTTCTCTACAATCTAATGGCTGGCTGAGATGTCTGCTGTAAATTGGTCATTTTTCCACCATAACACTGCTCATACCATTCCAGCTTGAGTTGTGAAGCAGGGAGGTCATTCTTACCCACCCTCCTCTGCCTCATAATCACATCCAGGAATATTTTGCTCTCATCTAAATTTGAGGACAAACAAAAGAAAAGGTAAATGCAAAAATAGTATACAAATGTGAAAAACTATAGATAAATTTTCCAACAGGAAAGAAATACTCACTAAAATTATCTTCCCACACAGCAGCTAAAATTGTAATCTAAAATTCCAATAAAATTTCTTTAAATAAGAGTGAATTATTTGCAGCTAATAATTCACCAAGCAGAAATACAAGAGTTCTGAGATAACATAGTCACACAGTAAGAGGTAATGGCCAGAAAACTGGAAAAGGTAAAAAAAAAAAGAAATTGACAAAACGTATGAAAAGAAAATGACAAAATTATTTCAACAATGAAAAAGAAATTCCAAGGCTTACAAGGAGAGGGATGAATGATGGCATGAAAACCAAAATAGTGGCTTTGATGAAGTAAGAAAGACAAAAAAGAAACATATAAGGAGATAAGTAAAAATAAAATAATGGCTTTAGAAAATAGGTAAAGGAAATTTAGTATTTGTGTAATTGAAGGTCCCAAGAAAAAGTAAAACAATGGGAAAGAATAAATATTTTAACATATCATTTAAAAATGGAACTAAATGAAGATGTGAATCAATACGTAGATATGAATCTATATATTGACTCTATATTTTTAATACTAAGCAAAATCAGCCCCAGTCAATACTTAATGAGATTATTAGTCTTTAAAGATGAAGAAATAATTCACTAAGTGATTAGGCAAGAACATCAGTACTCGTTGAAAAAACATAGGGTTAGTATTAGACTTTTTCTAGTTTTTAATGCTAGAAGACAGTGGAGCCAACACCAATATGATGTTTAGGGAAAAAGAGTGTAAGCCATAAAGCAGAATCAGGCTTGGTGATCTTAATATCAGAGCAAATAAAATATAAGGCCAAAAATTATTTTTTAAAAGATACTCCATAAGAAAAGATTGTTATTCACAATGAAAATATTATAATAATGATTCTCTAGATATCTAATACCAGATCTAAGACACCATAAGGAATTTGTGTTCTTTTCAGTTGCACTATTTTCATTAATGTAAAAGCACAGGCATTTCTGCTACAGTCAGAAAAAAGTAAAGATGTCTACAGTCACCATTACATTTAACATTATTCTGAGGCTCACAGCCAACACAATTATGCAAGAGTGGAACAGTCAACAAAATTGGAGTGAAAAAAGTAAAACTTTTTGTTGATTATCTCATAATACAATTGATACCCAAGAGAATAAAATACAAAGAAGGGAAGTGGCAGAACTCAATAAGGTTATATGCCTTGCAGCAGCAGGTGTAATATACAGAAATCAGTAGTGTTCATTAAATAATAAACATTTAGGATATAAAATGAAAGAAAGGACCTAATTCATAACAAGCCACAACAAAAAAAAGTCCAAGAAAAATACTATGACACATCAAATTTTCTAAAAATGACTGCAGCAATATCTTTTACCCATGTAATCACAGTGACATATACATCCCTCCTGTCAAGAAGTGAGATCTATGTTCTCCCCCTTTATGCTGGGTGACGCTGAGTGTGGTAGAAGTGATGCTATCTGATTCTGAAGCTAGGTTACAAAAGGTGATACAGCCTTCACCTATTCTTTTGGAATATTTGCCTTTGGAGCCCTGAGCACCAGGTTAAGATGTCCAAGCCCAGCATGCTGTGAAGCAACCCAGCCTACATGGTGAGGCCATACATAAGTTTCCATGTGACAGCCCCAGCTGAGAGTCTTGACATAATATCAATAGCTAAACAGTTGAGTGAAGATGCCATCAGATGATTTCTTTCCCTATCCATGGAGATACTCCTGCCTTTGATTATCTGTAGTCTTCAAGTCTTTTCAGCTGACATCATCTAGAAGAGAGATTTATCAGTGTTCTCTTTCTAAATTCTTGACCCACAATATGCAAGAGCATAATAAAATACATACTTCATACCTCCAAGCTCAAATAGTTTGTTCTGCAGCATTAATACATAAGTGCCAATTATGAGCTATTCAAATTTTTTATGAAGAAATTTTTTAAATAATTTGGAAAGACACAAAAGTACACCTGTCCAATGGAAAGGTATAACATGTTTTAATTTTTCTTGGAGTGCATTGTTATTTGTGTTGCTTTGGGAACTAAGGAAGCTGATTCTAAAATACATATGGAAAAATAAAAAGTAAAAAATATTTTTGAAAAAATAGGAAAAATTAACAGAAAAATTATTGGTACTAGCCGTAACAGATATTTAATCATAGTAAAAGTTTTTATGGCCAGGTGTGGTGGCTCATGCCTGTAATCCTGCCACTTTGGGAGGCTGAGGCAGGTGGATCACCTGAGGTCAGTAGTTCAAGACCACCCTGGCCAAAATGGCAAAACCCATCTCTACTAAAAACACAAAAAAATTATCTGGGCATGGTGGTGTGCATCTATAATCCCAGCTACTCGGGAGGCTGAGGTAGGAGAATTGCTAGAACCCTTGGGGTGGAGTTTGCAGTGAGACAAGATTGTGCCATTGCACTTCAGCCTGGGCAACAGAGTGAGACTCTGCCTCAAAAAAAAAAAAAAAAAAAAGTTTATATTCAAGAAATAGGTTCACTAATAGAAAGAACAATAGACAGAACATAAAGTTTAGAAATAGATTCAAATATGGAAATTTAGCGTGTCATAAAAGTAGCATTTTCAAGTAGAAGGATAAAAGTACTTTTAAATACATGGTACTGTGGCAATTGAGAAGCCACCTGGAAGAAAAGAAAAATTTAATCTACATCTTTAATCAAACACCAGAATAATGTCTAAACATATAAAAATGAAATATCAGAAGTAAAATCATAGAAATACTAGAATAAAATATAGACTCCTTTATATACGTCCTTATCATAAGGAAGACAATTTTAATTGTAATTTTAAAATCATAAATCTTAACAGAAAATATAATAAACGTAAATACATAAGGATACAAAAACCTGCATTGCAAAAATATCAATGCAAAGACAAAGATAAATAACAAAATGGAAAAATATTTGCAACTTATAACATAGGGTTAATATCTTTAATATACAGAGTTTCTAAAAAGAGAGGAAAATCAATAATCTAAAAGAAAAATATGTAAAAGGTAAGAGGCAAAAATTAATTTAAAAATAACTACAAATGGTTTCTAAACATAAAAAGGGATGTTCAAACTCTATTATAATTAGAAATGTGCAAATTGAAATTATACAGAGATACTATTTCTTACCTCTCATTTTGTAAAAAATGCAAAAATTCAGCTGCATTTTCTGTTGATGAGTTTGTGAAAAAGCAGGCAGTCTCATATATTGCAGGTGTGAATGTAAAATAAACGATATAATCCACATATATTGACACTGGCAATATCTAGGGAAATCATAATTGCTTCTACCCTGTGAATTTATCTTGCATATATTCTTCTATGCATATGAAATTGTTGAGATGGAAAAGACAATGGAAAGGAAAGAACAAATATGTATTCCATTATATGCCCACAATGGAATACTACGTAGCCATAAAAAGATGGAATATCTCCATTTATTGTTATGGAAACGTTTCCAGCACACATCTAAGTTTAAAAAAGAAAGATGCAGAAGACTAAATGTTTTATGCTTTCTTTTGTGCAAAAGAGAGAAAATATGTATAATATACAAAGTTTGTTTTGTTTGCTTAAAAAACCAAACTCAGAAATAAATACAAGCTATTACCTTTGGAGGACAGAAAGAATTGAGTGAATGGAAGTAGGAATAAATGTGATACTTATTAGTGTATACCTTTTTAAAATATTGAGTTTTGAGCCATGAGAATGTATTACCTAGTAGAAGATGATACTTATTGTTTAAACAACAGCCAGTAGCCAGAATTAATTCAGAACTGTATTTCACTAACGCATCAACTAGAAGGGCTCAGAAGCTCAAAAATACACATACTGTTAAAAAACTGTGAAACTTTGAAGAGGAGAGAATAGTTTTATGATAGCCTATTTTAATTATTACCAATATATTTCCCCACCATTCTTAGTTTAAGCAACTCTTTTCTGTTTATTTTCTTATTTTGGTTGAAATGGTTTAACTTAAATGCCCCAATCATACATTTGCATCTATAAATATACTGGTATATGTAAAGATAGAACCATACTGTGATTATCAGCCTTAAAGTTAACAACCAGTCCTTAATGTCACCTCATATTCAGTCCACAATTGAACTTTCCTGGTTGAAATCATAATAGTCTTTTTAATTAATTTGTTTTAATCAAGATGCACTTTATGCCCACTTACTGCATACATTTGTTTGCTGTCTCTTCAGTTCCTCTCTCCCTCTCTTTCTCTCTCTCTCCAACACCTCACCACCATATTCCACATCATTTATTTGTTAAAGGAATGGGTCATTGTCATACAGAGTGCTTCATATTCTATATTTAGCTGATTGTTTTCACGTGGCATGTTAGTACATAGTTTTCATCCTCTATATTTCCTACAAAATGCTAGAGTCTTGATTTGATTTCAAAAGGGGATTTTAGGATAATTATTAGATGATAATATATATCTATTGTTTATCTGTCATATCAGGAGGTAAATAATACTTGACTGTTCCAATTTGATGAGTGTCAAAATTGTTTAGAATTTCCAGTTGTGTCATTCCCATTCATACATAATGATGTTTTCCATCAATAGGCTTTAGAAGCCATTGATGATTATTGCTTTGACAAGGACTTTTACCTTCCCCACTTGATAAAAATGCCAACAGTTAAAAAAAAACAACTTATTTTGTTGAAGCATGATCATCATACTAAGAGCCTCACTTGTTTAATGTATACAGCTTGATAAGTTTGGAGATAAATGTACATCCATGGAACCTACATGGCAACCTATGTCATAAACATATTCATTAACTCTAAAAGTTTCCTCCCCCCTTTATTAATTATTATGATTATGTGTTAAGTACTCTTATCATAAGATCCACCCTCTTAGCAAATTTTTAAGTAGCATATGAATACAGTACTGCTAACTGTAGGCACCTATGCATTGCACTACTAAGATATGTTACATTACTAAAACTTCATACCCTTTGACAAATACTTCTTTATTTCATTCTCTCCCTATCTTTTGGCAATCACCATTCTACTGTCTGCTTCTATGAGTTTGACCATATTAATCATATAAGCAATACCATGTAGTTGTATGTGTCCTCTGTCTGGCTTATTTCCTTTAGCATAATGGTCTCAAAATTCATTCATGTTGCTGCAAATGGCAGGATTTCCTTTCTTTTTAAGGCTAAATAATACTCCATTTTATGTATATATCACATTTTTCTTTATTCATCCACCAATGGACATTTAGCTTGCTTCTATGTCTTGCCTACTGTGAATAATGCGTCAGTCGGCCTGGAGGGACAGGTATCTCTGAGATCCTGAATTCAATTCCTTAGCTATATACCTTGAAGTAAGACTTCTGCATCATAGTAGTTCTATTTTCAATTTTCTGAGGAATTTCTGAACTATTTAACATATGGCTCTATCAATTTATATTCTGACTAATCATGTAAAGGTTTTCTCTCACTTTTTCTTTCTTTCCTTCTTTTTAAAAAATTTGGAGATAGGGTCTTATTCTGTCTCCCAGGCTGGAGTGCAGGAGCACAATTATAGCTCACTGCAGCCTCAGACTTCTGGTTTCAAGCCATTCCTGCCTCAGCCTTCTGAGTAGCTGAGATTACAGATGCTTGCACCATCACCTCAGCTAATTTGTGTATCCTCTGTAAAGATAGGGTCGCTCTTGCCCAGGCTGGTTCCAAACTCCTGGTGTCAGCTGATCCTACTGCCCTAGCCTCCCAAACTGCCAGGATTCAGACATGAGCCACTGCACCCAGCCAGATTCCTCTTTTGTTTACGTTCTGGCCAATAGTTGTTATCTTTTATCATTTATGCGTGTGTGTGTGTGTTTGTGTGCGTGTGTGTGTGTGAATAATAGCCGTCCTAACAGGTAAGAAGTGATATCTCATTGTGGTTTTGATTTACATTTCCCTGATTAGTGATGTTTGGCTTCTTTTCATATTTCTATTGGCCATTTATATGTCTTTTTTGAAAAACCGTGGATTCAGTTCCTCTTCCCATTTTTAATCACTTTATTAATTTTTTGCTATTGAATTGTTAAAGTTTCTTGTATATTTTGGATATTAACCCTTAGCCAGATAAATGTTTTGCAAATATTTTCTCTCATCCCATAGGTTTTCTTTTCATTTTTTTGGTTGTTGCATTTGCTGTGTAGGAGCTTTTTAATCTGATGTAATCCTATTTGTCTATGTTTGTTTCTGTTGCCTGTACTTTTGATGCTATATCTGAGAAACCATTGCCAAAGCCATTATGAAGAAGCTTTTTTTTCCTGTGTTTTCTTCTATGATTTCAGGTCTTACATTTAAGTTTTAAATTAATTTTTGCATATGGCATAAAATAAGAGTCCAGTTTCATTATTTTGTCTGTGAGTATGCCATTGTCTCGGTATCATTTATGGAAGAGACTACTCTTTCCTCATTGTTTGTTCTTGGTACCTTTGTTAAAAGTCTATACATAAGTTTCAATTATTTTCATAAAATAAAATAGAAAATATTGAGACAATATTTTTCAATGTCAAATGGTCTAATTTTTGGCCAATGAGAGTCCTTTAAAGTTGGTCCCTGTGCTTTCTGACATGACCTCATCAGCGTTTGAGAGCTTCCTTGTTCTCTGGAATAAGATGATCATGATTCGAATACTTTATACATTTATACATTTCTGGCCCCATCCCTAGCCTAAACCAGCCTTTAGTGAAATAAGTGTTTTTAGACACTTTTGAAAGAAAATAACATCATCATGTGCCACATAATGTTTTTGGTTGATAATTAATCACACATACAATGGTAGTCTCATAAGATTATAATGGAGCTCAAAAATTTCTATGACCTATTGACATTGTAGTAGTCATTGTGCCATCATAGTATAATGTATTACTCACGTGTTTGTGGTAAGGTTGGCATAAAAAAACCAACTGTGCTGCCAGTTATACAAAAGTATAGCACACATAATTATGTACAGTGCATAATGCTTGATATGATAGCATACAACTACATTACTGGTTTGTGTATATACTATCCTATACTTTTTATTGTTATTTTAGAGTGTATTCCTTCTACTTATTAAAAAAAATTATCTGTAAAACAGCCTCAGGCAAGCCCTTCAGGAGGCATTCCAGTGTTATCATACAAAACGACAATTCTATGTGTGTTATTGCCCCTGAAGACCTTCCAGTGGGACAAGAGGTGGAGGTAAAAGGCAGTGACATTAATTGTACTGATCCTGTGTAGGCCTAGGCCAATGCATGTGTTTGTGTCTTAGTTTTTAACAAAAGAGTTTAAAAATGAAAAAATTAAAAATAGAGAAATATTTATACAATAGTGATATAAATAAAATATTTTTGTACAGCTATATAATGTGTTTGTGTTTTAAACTTAGTGATATGACAAAAGAGTCAACAAACTTAAAAAATGAAAAAGCTTATAAAGTGAAAAGGGTAGACTTATTATTGAAGAAAAAAATTTAAATAAGTTTAGTGAAGCATAAATATACCATGTTTATAACACCTACAGTGGTGTACCACAATGTCCTAGGCCACCACATTCATTCACCACTCACTCACTCACTGACCCAGAGCAACTTTCAGTCCTGCAAGCTTCATTCATGGTTAAGTGCCCTATACAGGTGTGTCATTTTTAATCTTTTATACCATATTTTTACTATATCTTTTCTATGTTTAGATAGGTTTAGATACACAAATAGTTCCTATTGTGTTATAATTGTCTGCTATATTTAGTACAATAACATTCTGTACCTGTTTGTAGCCTAGGAGCAATAGGTTATACCATACAGCTTAGACGGATAGTAGGCTATACCATTTAGGTTTGTGTAAGTACACTCTGATGTTCACACAATGATGAAATAACTTAAAGACAAATTTCTCAGCATGTATCTCCATCATTAAGTGACAGGGGACTGTATTTAGCGTGCCTATAGTAGTTGTCATTGCTTCCTGGTTCTTCCAGTGGACAGAGTGAAAAAAAAAATTTATATATATTTGTGTACATATATGTATGCATACATGTATACACATATATCTATGCATATATATTTTTTTCACTCTGTCATTGAAATATATATGTGTATATATATGTGCATATATATACATATGTATGTGGGTATATATATATACATACACACATATGTACACACATATATATACATACATAGGTATATATGTATATACACATACATAGGTATATATGCATATGTATATATACCTATACATGTATATATACACATATATGTGTATATACATATATATGCATATACTTACATATACATATATACCTATGTATATATGTGTATACATACAAATACATGTATCTACCTATATATGTATGTATACATACCTATACATACATACATACACAAATACATATACATACATATATATGTATACATATATATGTATGTACATATGTGTATATACACATATATGTATATATATGTGTGTATATACACATATATGTATATATATGTGTGTATATATACATGTGTGTGTATGTGTGTGTACATGTGTATATATACATATATATGTATATATGTGTATATTTGTATATATATACACACACATATATATGTATATATATACACATATATATTTCAATGATAGCTTTCAAATTAATTTTTGCATTTCAAATGATAGATTTTAAATCAATGTTTTATTTTATAATTTTTTATATACTGAAAACACTGATTCCTGTAAATTTAACCATGTGTTCAAATTAATAACATATATACTAAAATTTGAATTCAGTCAAATATTTTAAAATAGATTTTTGTCTTTAGAATATATTTTGTTAAGATTATATAGTACAAATAGCATATTTTAAATCACATGCAATAATCAGTGTTTTTCTGTGTGATTAGTCTATACATAATATAAAATGTAGATCCATTTGCTTAATCTTCATTCCATTTTAGTGATTATTTTTATTTTGGTTTAATTTAATTTTGTAAAATATCAAAAGATTTCAAAATAAAAGTAGCCAGTAAAACCTTTCTTCTATTTTGGTTTCTCTATCATTTCTCCTCTCTCATTCTTTATCATATACACTAAATAATGTTCTGCATTTTCAGTTTTGTGGATTTTTTTCACTTTCCAATTACCTTGGAGTCACCCAACATCAATATATAGAAATCTTCCTCATTACATTTTACAGAGGATTTGTACTGTATTATGTGGACATATTATAATTTATTGAACTAGTTCACTATGGTTAGATATTTAAGTTGTTTGCAGGCTTTTGCTATTTTAAATAATGTCACAACCAATATCCTTGTACATAGATCATTTCATATTTTTGCAAGGGTAGCTTCAGTTAGATTCCTAAGAGGAATTACTAGGTAAAAGAACAAAGACATTTGTTTTCTGGATATTTCTAAATTCCCTTAGAAAGGCATTTTGCAATCCTACTAGCAATAAATGAAAGTGCTTGTTTCCCCAGAGACTTGCCAAAAAGTTTATGGTCAAAATCCTTAATTTTCAGCAGCCTAATAAAACAACACTCTTATCTAAGTGTGGTTTTTATTTGTAAATTTGTCATTATGAACAAATTTAAGCATCTTGCTCATATGTTTTGGAATTATTTGTATTATTTTTACTGAGTTGTCAATTATTGTTATTTTTTCCTCACCCTAAAGAAATTATTTTTATATTAGGGATTATAACCATGTGTTAAAAGTTAAAAATATTTCCCCAATTTGTCATTAATCATTGTATTTTGCTCATTTATTTGTATGTAAAATGTTTTCAAACTATTTGTTGTAAATTTTCAAGTTCTCAGAAAGTCTCAGAGCAATTAGAAAAGGTGAGAGAAATTGAGACAAATAAATTAGTCTGCAATATATTAGATAATACAAACCAAACTGCCTTGAAATCATAAAATTCATACTCCCTAAAATATCATCTCTATTATGGCAGGAACTTTGTCACCTTCACCACTGATAAATCCTCAATCCCCAGATGTGTATTTGGAATAAGAAACAATAGTCAAATTAATCAACTAGTAAGATTCTATTAGTGTTTTACTTGTGTAAGAAGAATAATAGAAATACTCTTTTGCAAATTCGTCTTGCCTATCTTATTTTTTATAAAATAATCAATTTCATTCTTTATTAGTGGGAGTATCAAATTGGAATCCTATTTATAAAAGAAAATGTGAAGTATCAGTTAAATATTTTATGTTCATATTCATCAACTTTAATTATCAATACCAATTCTAGTGTACTACTCACATAGATACACCAAAAGGCATGCACAGAATATTGGTTGCATAACTGTAAATAATAGCAATAAAATTGAGAACAATCTAGGTTTCATCAAGAGGGTATTGGATATAATATCATTCAGCAGTTAAAAGTGCATGGGAGCTCTATATAACTAACATGTTCTATGTAAACTATCCAAAATTGAATTGAAAATTAAAAAAAAATATGTAACAGAAAAAATGTACAGTAAAACGTCATTTTGCTTAAAAAATATTTAATTCCTACTATGAAGGTATTCTGCCAAGAAAAATGGTAAAATCCAAATAAAACGATTTAAAATGTCAGTTTAAAGGTATCAGCTACCAAAGCAGTCAGAACCTGAGAAATCAAAAACTCAGAGAGAAAAGAAACAAAAAGAAGCAAACATAACATTTGGCTCTGCTTTTCACCATAAAAAAAAATTGCTAGTTCTAACATAAACAGAAATCTAAAAATCTGAGCACAACTTTCAACTCTTAAGAGGTTAAGGTAATGGCAGTTGAAGATTAATATATGCTGAGGATAAAGCACTCTGGCATAAAACTCCAGGTTTCAGCTGGGGTCACTGAACGACTATGCCCATGAGCAATGGTGAACCTGGACAGACCAAGCCTTCAGAAATACTGAAAACTAATTGAAATCAGCTTAATTCCGAATGGAATAATCTGATCTGTCTCAAGCTAAACTACCAGATGAAGAAAACAAATTATTTCTGTAGACCGATAGCATCATTCAAGACTTCAATCTGCCACTATAACTTTTCAATCAATATTTCTGGCTACACACACACATATGCACATGCACACTAACATACGTGTGCACACACACACACAGAAAACCAGCAGTAAAAACATATCCATAAGAAATCCATAAATTGTAGTTATCAACCATGGAATTAAATAACTATGATTAATATATGTTCAAGAAATAAAAGACAAGGTGAAAAAAATTTATCAGGTAAATGTAAGCCATTTTTAAAAAGCAAATAGAAATTTTGTAACTGAATAACATAGTAACCGAATTATAACTTTAATGTGTATGCTAAAAGTACAAAAATCAAAGCAAAAAGATTAGATTAAAAATTCAGAAAAGAGAAAAAAATATATAGAATATATGACTGCCTCAGTCTGTTTGAGCTGCTGTAACAAAATACCAGACACTAGGTAATTTATAACTACCCAGAAATTAGCCTGCTAGGTGTCAACTTTCTTGGAAGCAGTGATCTCTTTATTTCGATTTCTCCCCCTTCGGAGGTTACTGCCTATCATATGCCTGTCCCACCGTTATACTTTGAAAGCAGATGGATTATTTTTAAGTTTCACATATCCATAGATGGGAAGAAATTTTTCCATAGGATGGATTATGCCTGCAATCTTAGCCATTCTTGATTTAGGGTATTTAAATAACTAAATTTTTACTTTTGAGTTGACAATATTTAGATGAGATTTTTAACTAAGAGTAGATGCTATAATAGGCTGAAACTTTGATGAATGTTGGGATGGGATTAATGTATTTTGCATGTGGGATGGACATGAGTATTTGGGGGGCCAGGGAATGGACTGTTACGGATATAATTTTTGTCTCCCCAGAATTCATATTCTCTTTTCTTTCTATACTCCTCTTCTTTGGTGATCTTGTGGCCTCATAGTGGCAATACAGTGATGAGTTTCAACTTCTAATCTCCAATCTGGGCTTCCAATCTGAACTTCAGAAATACACACATATCTGCCTACTCAACATCTCCACTTGTCTAAAACAGCCTTCCTAATTTTCACTGAGCTCCTTCAGCCTTTCCAAACAGTTAATAACCACTCTATCTTTCCAATAGCTGCAGATTTTTAAAAATGCCTGTCTCTCCTTTTTCTTCCCACATTTAATGTATCAACAAGTCATCTTGGATTTAGCTTCAAAATAGCCTCTGTATTTGTCCACTTTTCAGTCTTTCCTGTAACATTTTGGTCCAAGAGCACATAATCTCTTACTTGCATTCTTGAAAAACTTCCAGACTGTGTTTACACCTTTGTCCTCGCTATTGTATATTCTCAAAACAGTAACTAAAATAATTCTGTTTAAAGGTTGATCGCATTATCTTGTTTTCTTGCTAAAACCTTCAAACAACTTCCCACTTCATTACAAGCAAAAGCTATTATTGTTCCATTGGCTTATAAGACCCTTCACAATCCAGTGCACTCACACATACCTTTCTGACTTTGTGTCTTACTACTCTCCTTCTTGCAGAAGTTCCTTCTAAAGAGACTGGCTTCCTTCATGTCACTGAGATGTAGTAGGTAGTGTTCTTTA
This sequence comes from Cheracebus regulus, assembly GCA_963574635.1. Taxonomy (NCBI): domain Eukaryota; kingdom Metazoa; phylum Chordata; class Mammalia; order Primates; family Pitheciidae; genus Cheracebus; species Cheracebus regulus. The sequence continues at coordinate 20,251 of CAUYQU010089584.1, forward strand.
GGGTCTTTCCAATTGCTTCTCACTCTGACTGGCTTCCTTTCGAAAAACTTGAACAAGATTCACACACTCATCTCTGTTAGACTTTTATTCTATATCAACCATGTAAATGAGGACTTAGTAACTACTTTAGGAAAATTGTAACACCAAACTCCAAATTCCCTCTTTCTGAGCTTTTTTCTCGTTAACATGAATTGTCTATATAGACCTAACATATTATATATTTACTTATTTTGCTTATCAGTGTTTACACACACACACACACACACACACACACACACACACAGTTCTAAGAGCTGTTAAAGGCTGTGATTTCTGTTTATTTTCTAACTACTGTCTATATTTATTTCACCCAGAGTAGTGCCTGGCATAGAGCATATATATTGTTGAAACAGCAAATATATATTGTTGAGTAAATGATGGGAGGAATTAATAAGGTGGATGGAGGAATATCTTTTTCTAGAAAGTCCTATTACATTGAGGATTAATTTTTGTATCATCACTCCTAGTCCTAAAGCCATTTAGTTCACATTTGTTACTTAACTGGTGAATTCATATTTTACAGCTCTTAAGTTACAATTACTGTAAATTTTTTTGCCTTTAACCACAGTGAGGAACAAACAAAAACTTATTTGATTCAAGGAACAAATAAAACGTATTATACAATGAAAAGGACTAACATGGTCCAGACGCAGTGGCTTACGCCTGTAATCCCAGCACTTTGGAAAGCCAAGGCAGGAGGATTGTTTGAGTCCAGGAGTTTGAGACCAGCCTGGACAACATAGTGAAATCCCTTCTTTACAAAAAATAGAAACATTAGCCAAGGCACAGTGATGCACACCTTTAGTCCCAGCTACTTTGGAGGCTGAGGTGAAAGGATGACTTGAGCTTGGGATGCAGATGTTTCAGTGAGCTAAGATCAAAGTCACATAGCCATTCTGTGGTAGCACAAGAATTTAAACACAGGAAATCTAGCCCCAGAGTCACTGTACTTAGCATCATCACTATAAGGCCTCTATAATTTTATATTGTAAAAAGTATTATTATTCTCATTTTAAAGATGAGGAAATTGAGGCATTCGATGTTAAAAACTTCCACTTTTATAAGGCTAACAAATATAACCAAAGATAAAGCCAAGCTTTTATCTACAATGTATACCAATTATCATAACATTATTCTTTAGGAAAAGATGAACACTGTAATGTGCTTTAGTGCTTGATAAATTATTCCATCCATGTATCCATCTATCTATTCATCCAGGTAGTTATCACATTTATATTGAGCATCTATTATAGCAACAGACTCTGTGCTTGACGGTGAGAAATCAGAAGTGAACAGAATAGACAATCCTAGCCTGCATGGAGTTTATAACCTAGAAAAATAATCTTTTTGGATACCTAAAAAATTGAAAATGTGACAACTATCCTAAGCATTCATAGTAAGCTATTTATCATAATGGCATATTTTAATATCTAAAATATTATTCAACTTTATAACTCTCTCACACTTACTAATTTTTCAATAAGCAGCTATACTAATCATACATTTTATGCAATATTAATTGTCTTTTTGATACATATAGGTCAACTATTAACATTCACAGAGAACAAGACAGTAACTGGGAAAAATAATATATTATTTTATTTCTGGTTAAAAAATTTCCTAACTGGAGACAGCAACAGGCTTCTGAGAAACTGCATGTTTAAGCCCTGAGTACATCTATTTCCAGAGCATTTTCACTCATGGAAAATTAGATGCCCTTCTGTAGTAACCTCTGAGAATGGACATTGTAAATATAGTAGAATGACACTTAGGATTCCTATGAAAAGAAAAACAAATAAATAATTTGCCTTCAGCTAAGGGTACTCAGTAAGTAAACAGTTTGCATAAAACCAAGCGCAATTATAGCTCTTCTGATATTTTGGAGCTCTTCTAAATATTTATGTTCTTGCAGAGGTCAAGAGGTGAAGAGGCATTACATATGTTGTCCTACTGCATAATCGTATCGAGGCAGTGTTATTTCTAATACTGTCCTGTGGTTGGTGAACTGTGGAGGCGAACCATCTGTCATCAATAATGCTGTCAAGAAGATTTGGAAAGCATTTGATCAGTTTTTGGCAGTGTACTATCTGTTAAAATATTGTTGGAGGCAAACCTGGGAAGTTCTGATGCATTTAAAGGAGACACAAATGTTTCAGCACATGGGCAGCCTGATACTGGGAAGGCAAAGTGTTTTATTTAGAAGAGGCACAGATTTCAGTGCAAGTCAATAAAGAAAAGAAGTAGTGCTGTGTTTGTATATTCAAGCATATATGCTAGGCTCCACAATGGAGCACTTTTAGGCGCTCTGAAAAGATGGCATTGGAAAGGAGCATCTGTTTAACATATTAGAGAAAACTCCTTTAGTACTGAAAATTGGTCCATAAGGGAGAATAGAAGGAAGGCCTGATGAAAAATTAGGCTTAAGGAGTTAAAGAAGTATGTTTCCGCTTATCAGCTACAGAGAAACGGTTTTGGTGAAATTATGCCCCTTCAGACACCAAGGTGCTAATAGCAAGTCAGAAGAAAGAGGAGAAAAGTTGGGATGGAAGTTGGGTAAGGATAAAAAGGAGGGATACGAAGAATGAAAAAAAATCCATTTAAAGATAAGACATGGGTCACAACTACTTACTTCAGGATCTAGTGGGCTCAATTTCCAAAGGATTTCTGGGTTTGTTTCTTAAGTTACTTGGAAGTTGCAAAAATTCACCAGATGCATCTGCACTAGTAAGCAAGTCTAATAAGCACCCAAGCACAAATATTTCAAACCAAACTGATTTTTATATACAGAAAAAAATGACAGCAAGCACCCAAATTAATCTGTGGTTACTGTATTGTATAAATGGACTGTGATTATAAGCAGTTTATAATTAAATGTTAGAGACATTTTTGGTGAAAAAAAATGAAGTGTGAGAGAGAAAAATTATGCCACCTGTGAATTTTCCTCCATTTATGATGGCTTTGTAAGAAATCATTTATGCTCTTAAAAAATAACTTGGATTAATGAGAACTCTGGTATTAAATAAAACAAAAAGCAAAAATCTTTTTTTTTTTTTGGTTAAAGGGGTGTGGTTAACTCTCTGTGGAATGTATACAAGTCTGTATCTCTATTTTTTATTTTTGTAAAATGTAGATAACAATACTGATTTTATTGATTTTATAGTGAAGCTTTTCTATGAAAAGTCTTTAAGCAAGTATTTAATGCAAAGTCAAATTAAGTTAAAGCTTGATTTGAATTTTCTTAAATAGCATATGTTATATATATGCATATATATACATATGTAGGTAATAATTATCCTTTAAATGAGACAGCTTCCTTTCTGGTCATTTATAAAAAAGGGATAAACAGTCCTTAATCTGTATTGACTTGATGAAGCCTGACTGGAAGATGAGAAATGACTTAAATGTGTTAGGGAATATAGGCCCTTCTAGTTTATATTGTTTTATGCTTAATTTATCATTCATGTGTATGTGTCTTTCAGATCATTATTAATACATTTCAATGAAGTATATTTATACATACTTATACTTACGTATGTATATTTCTTGGTTCATTTGTAATCAGAAAGTCTTTTACCACTGATAAAAAGAAGGAGGATTGTTTCATCTACATGTTTCAAGTGCATTTGATTGCCAAATTATTAGTAATGATCTAAATAGGGAACTACATGAGAGAAGATGGAAAATGTCTCTATCATCAATCTTTCACATACTCAAAGGGAGGAAAAATAATGTTTTCTTTCAACATTAGTATATACCTTGGGGACATGATGCTTTATCAAGTAAAGGGAAGAGGAATTCAATATCAACAGTGGAAAACAGAAAGTAATGAGGAAAAAGCAGTGTCTTGTGGGATTTGCAGGTCACACACACACACACACACACACACACACACACACTCCTCCCTTCCTGATTAACTACCTTTTCTTTTAACACAATTCTGAAACACCTTCTTAAATAATGACTAGTGTACTAAGAAATAAAGATTGATTTTAGTCTTGTTTTAGATTAAGTGTTAAAACATACATGTGTTCACAAAATAAATCCCCCAGCTCCTCCCCAGATCAGGTGCTACTGCTACACTGCCAAACCAAACAAAATTTATTTTGAGTTACAAATATATTTTGAACTACCGTTTTCTTTCAGAAGTAAGAAAAACCCAGGGTTTGCTCTACTTATGTATGTATTTGCATATGTTACAGTAAAGACAGAGCTCTAGCCACCCCTTGGCAGGGAAGAATCTTTAGCAAACTCAAAAACAACATTTCTATTTCCTTAAGTAATTACTTAATTAATGCCTTCTGTCTTGATTATGGCTTTAGTAAATGAAAATAATTTTCATTTCTACTAGTATATTTGAACTTTCTATATTTTTTATATCCTAGAATCAAAACAGTTTTCTTTAAACAATAAGCAAACAAGAAACATCACCCTAGGAATACACATATAATATTACTACATCAAGCAGCATAAACCATTCAAAATATTAATAGTTGAATTTTATTGTAATGAATGCATGGTTTTTTTATTTAAAAAAGTTTTTTAACTGTTGTTTACACTTTTTATTTTTTATTGTACTTTAGATTCTGGGGTACATGTGCAGATCATGCAGGATTGTTGCATATGTACATACATGGCAATGTGGTTTGCTGCCTCCATCCCCCCATCACCTATATCTGGCATTTCTCCCCATGTTATCCCAGAGATTTCTTAATGAACTAAATATAGAATTCAACTCAGCAATCCCATTAGTGGGTCTAAACCCAAAGGAAAACAAATCGTTCTACCAAAGATACAGATGCACTCGTATGTTTATCGCAGCACAATTCACAATAGCAAAGACATGGAATCAACCTAGGTGCCCATCAATGGTAGAATGGATTTCTTTTCTCTTTTTTTGAGATGGAGTCTTACTCTATCGGCCAGTCTAGAGTGCAGCAACCTCCGCCTCCTGGGTTCAAGTGATTCTCCTGCCTCAACCTCCCAAGTAGCTGGAATTACAGGGGTGTACCATCATGCTTGGATAATTTTTGTATTTTTAATAGAGATGGGTTTTCACCATGCTGGCCAGTCTAGCCTCGAACTCCTGACCTCAAATGATCCACCCACCTCAGCCTCCCAAAGTGCTGGGATTAACAGTGTGAGCTACCACA
>CAUYQU010089588.1:0-10690 GCA_963574635.1 Cheracebus regulus
TAAAGTCATGGTTAAAGTACTTCCTGTCATGGGCCATTCTTCAGCCTTTACAAATAATGTTATAGAATGTCATGGAAAATTATATACACATATATACACACACGTTAAGTTAAGAAAGTATGCTGGCCACATCACACAGCGTGATTTTTTTTTAATTTTCTAGTAAACTGTATAAAAGTAGGGATGGACTTCACAAGAAAACTCTGCCCTAAGTGCTCTCTCTGAATGGTAAGACTATTCGTGGTATGTTCACCTCTGTGCTCTTCTGTATTTCCAGATATTGTAGAAAAAAGCATGTGCCAAAAGTTTTCTCCCCAGAAGCTGTTACTTTTCCCCTTCTCTCCCTCCCTCCCCTCCTGTGGCCTTTCACCTGGATACCTCTGGCTGCTTCACAGGGGCCTAAAGCTGGAAGACACCTACAACAACAAGGACCTGGACAAAGCATTTCTAAAGGCCTCTCAGGACACGTTCGACAAGAAAACCAAGGCCTCTCTGTACCTCTCCACGCACAATGGGAATATGTACACCTCATCCCTGTATGGGTGCCTGGCCTCGCTTCTGTCCCAGTGAGTACTACGTCTGGCTCCATGTCCTACATGCAGCCCCAACCCCCATGGTCGGAGGGGTCAACCAAGTAGAGTTTCTCTTCTGGCTCAGACATTTAAAAGAAAGGAAGGGGCCTGGTGTGGTGGCTCATGCCTGTCATCTCAGCATTTGGGGAGGCTCAGGCAGGCAGATCACCTGAGCCTAGGAGTTCGAGACCCGTGAAACCTCATCTCTACAAAGCATGGTGGTATGTACGAGTGGTCCCAGCTACTCGGGAGGCCGAAGTGGGAGGATGGATTGAGCCCAGGAGTGTAAGGTTGCAGTGAGCTATGATTGTGCCACTGGACTCCAACCTGGATGACAGAATGAGACCCTGTCATAAATAAATAAATAAATGAAGGAAGGGAGGGAGAGGGCAGGAGAAGAAGGAAGGAAGATGAAAGAAACTCCTATCAAAGGTGTATTAGAGGCAGATTTACAATCTGCACCAGACAGCGGTCTCCAAAGTGAAGTACATGATGTCAAGGCCTGGGCAAGATCTGTTTGGGCGCAGGAAAACAACAGTAGCATTTGTATGCATCTTTTGTCTCATTTATTTAAAATCTCTATACTTAGTAGAGCATGGTGGTTAAATGGGTCTGACCTTAGAGCCCACAACCTGGGTTCAATTTTTTTAAATCACTTATGAGTGTTGACCTTGGACAATACTTAACCTCAATGCACCTCACTTTTCCCATCTGTAGGACATGTGCAATCACGATACCTGTGTTCTACTGTTTTCATGAGCATAAAGTATCTAAAATAGCAGTGCTCAGCAGGTGCTCAAATGTTAGATGTTATTTCTATTCATTTTCTGTTTTGTGGTTTTTATAAGGAAATACTGCATATAAATAGGAAAGGGTAAGTGGAGGTGGTTCATGCCCGTAATCCCAGCACTTTGGAAGGCTGAGGCAGGAGGATCTCTGGAGCTCAGGAGTTTGAGACCAGCCTGGGGAACCTTGGGAGATCCCATCTCTACAGATTTTTTTAGAACAATTAGCCATGGATGGGCGTGAGCCATGGAGGTGGCTCACGCCTATAATACCAACACTTTGGGAGGCCAAGGTGGGAGGATCACCTAAGATCAGGCGTTTGAGACCAGCCTGACCGATGTGGCAAAACCCCGTCTCTACTAAAAACACAAAACTTAGCCGAGTGTGGTGGTATGCGCCTGTAGTCCCAGCAACTCGAGAGGCTGAGGCATGAGAATAGCTCGAATCCGGGAGGTGGAGGTTGCAGTGAGCTGAGGTTATGCTACTACCCTCCAGCCTGGGTGACAGAGTGAGACTCTGTCTCAAAAAAATAATAGGAATAAAAATAAAAATTAGTTGGGTGTGGTGGCTTGTACCTGTGGTCCCAGCTACCAAAGATCCTGAATCCTGAGGTGGGAGAATCACTTGAACCTGGGAGGTCAAGGTTGCAGTGAGCCAGGATCATACCACTGCACTCCAGGCACTCCAGGCTGGGCAGCAGAGCAAGACTCTGCCAAAAAAAAAAAAAAAAAAGGGGCAGGAAAAAGTACTTATGGGTGGACTTGATCATATTACTCACAGGGGATGATCAAAAAGTTATGACTGCTGAACCATTACCTGTCAGCATGGAAGCCTGGAGGGTGAGTCCAGTGGTCTCACTTCCAAATGATCCTCATTTGGAAGCACTTTCAGAATGCACTGAATTTATCTTGTCCCCACGAGAGGGGAGAAGCTCTGTGTACACCAAAAGCTCTCTTGTGTTTTCTGTGTCTTGTTTACCATAGATGTTAGCTGCTTTCCTTTTGGCAAGCTTTCCTACTCCTAGGCCTGTCCCTGGGGTCTACCAGAAGTCCCTCTTTATGTAGTTGCATGAGGTAGACAGGGAGGAGATTGGGGTGATAGGGTGATGTTCTGTTTGAAGTGCAGAATATAATGCCAATGCGTTTTTTATGTGATTTCTTTCCCCCTAGCCACTCTGCCCAAGAGCTGGCTGGCTCCAGGATCGGTGCCTTCTCTTATGGCTCTGGTTTAGCAGCAAGTTTCTTTTCATTTCGAGTGTCCCAAGATGCTTCTCCAGGTGAGTCCCATCCTTCTAGTAGACATTCCTGACAGCATTCATCTGGTGGAATAAACCATCTTCTTCCCCACCATTCCTGAGGCTGCCATCTTGACAGAGTAATGTAAGAGCAAAGTGAACTGCTGAAGGGATTTAATATGGAGTGAGTTTATTTTATTTGTGTATTTAAAGCATTTCTTTGGCTACTACTTAGAGACTAGATTGAAAAGGAACAAATGTGGATATGGGGAACTGCTTAGACTATTCCAGTAAATAGTTCATGCAAGAGGTAATGGTGGTTTGGTTGTAATTGATTAAAGAGAAGTTGATGGATTTGAGATGGCCAATGAGAATCTGTTAATTATTTTGTGATTCATGTTATCAAGGATGTGCATCTAAGTACTATGTGGTATACACCTTGACCAAATCAGTGTGTCTTGCCTGCATGTTTTGCTGACAATGATGCTTACTTATCCTTTCTGGGTATTCTAAGCCACACACATAGCAGTTCCCTCCAGGGTGCCGCCTCCCACAGAAGCCGGCTCTCTGTTGGACTGGAGATCGGCGATCGTGATCGTGACAATGAAGAAGATGTAACAGTCTTGCTTTTGCTTCCCAGGCTCTCCCTTGGACAAGCTGGTGTCTAGCACATCAGACCTGCCAAAACGCCTGGCCTCTCGAAAGTGTGTGTCTCCCGAGGAGTTCACAGAAGTAATGAACCAAAGAGAGCAATTCTACCACAAGGGTAAGAAAAAGGGCGGGAAGAGAGAAAGAGCAGGTTACTCATCTCAGATCCCATTCCAGTAGCTGGGAGCCAGAATTCTTCAGAAATCTAGAATATAGTAGTCCAGGGTCAAGACTTTTATGAGATATGGTTGGGAGAAGATTTGCTAGAAAATCTGTTGTTCAAGGAGCAAGAAGTGGGTGGGGAAGCAGAAGGTAGAGCTGGGAAGAGGGACGCAGGCGCAGCTTCCCAGTATAGGTACAGCCAAACTCTCCGAATATGTGGTACTGTGGGAACTGGAAGTACAGTCTGAAAATGCTGTGTGTGACAGTTGAAAGAGTGGAGACTTTAGAGCTAGATATCCAAAACTAACCCTCAGCTGTGCCACTTACTAGCTGTTTTTCTTTGTGAAAATCGTTGAATTTTTCTTCCTTGTCTTATTTTTCAAATCATACCGATTTTGCAGGATTTCTAAACAAATTAAATGAATTACCCTACGTAAATATGTTATCGACGAATATTAACTGTCTCTTCTAAATTGCCCTCTTTCGCCACCAAACATAGAAACAAAATATTGCCCCAAAAGCAACAAATGGAAGGGAAACGAAACCCAAAGGTAATACTAGAGAGATTAGTGGGTGGTTTTAAAACCGTGGTGATACATAGTTTTACCATGATTTATATCGGTTTTCTGTATATTCTCAAGCAAAACTTGGGATAAATGTTTTGCAGGCTGGTCTCAAAAGGAGACAGAGTGTATGGAATTGGAAATGTTCCAGAAAACCTATACCTAGTGGTCATTGATCTCTTCTGGACCAGTGGATATGTTATAGCAAAAAAAAAAAAAAAAGAAGAAAGAAAGAAAGAAAGAGAAAGAAAGAAAGAAAGAAAGAAAGAAAGAAAGAAGGAAAGAAAGAAAGAAAGAAAAAATGAAAATGAAAATACAGCCAGGTTCAGTGGCTCATGCCCATAACGTTAGCCCTTTGGGAGGCCGAGGCGGGTGGATCGCTTGAGGCTAGGAGTTGAAGACCAGCCTGGCCAATATGGTGATACCCATCTCTACTAAAAATATAAAAATTAGCCGGGCGTGGTGGTGGGTGCCTGTAATCTCAGCTACTTGGGAGGCTGAGGCAGGAGAATCGCTTGAACCCAGGAGGCGGAGGTTGCAGTGAGCTGAGATGGTGCCATTGCACTCCAGCCTGGGTGAAAGAGAAAGACTCCATCTTGAAACAAAAAATAAAAAAAGAAAAGGAAAATAGGACCTCTGAGACAAACATTAATGGATAAAGCACTGAAATACTGCAATGAATCAGAGCCAGAGAATTGAGAATTTAGAAGGAGGTGTCTGAAACAGGAAGCTGGGTGGTACATCTCAAAGCAGGAACTATGGCAAAAGATGAGACGCGGTGGCAGAAGGCTATGTGTACCGCAGGGAAATGTCGTACTCTTATAATAAAAGTCTTAAAGCCTTTTATTAAGGCCTTAAATGCTAGATTCCAGATGGCTGTACCTCCAGTTCTGCGGGTCCAGTGTTTTATTTGGTGGACTGAGGGTGACCTTGTAGCTCCTTGCAGCATAGCCAAGAGAGCTTCACTGTGAGCTGCAGACATCTTCGTGACCACTTTCTCCTCCAAAATCTCATGCACCTCTTCGTGAGTACTGCGTCTTCTCATTCCACAGTGAACTTCTCCCCACCTGGAGACACAAGCAGCCTTTTCCCCGGTACCTGGTACCTGGAGCGGGTGGACGAGCTGCATCGCCGAAAGTACGCCCGGCGTCCCGTTTAAAGACGGTGAGTGAGCGTTTGCAGAGTTGGTGTCTTCCTTGGGGTCACAACACAGAGAGAGAGGGTGGGCACAGGCGCGGGGAGAAGAGAGTTTAGTGGAAGAGGATTGGGATGAGTGGAGAAATGGGAGAATTGTATGTGGTGTTTTTAAAAGGAAAAGCAAATATTCGGAATAGGAATCTTGTAGTCTGGAAACATTAACCAGGCCAGGGAGGGTTCACAGCTTTCAAACTGATCAGAAGTGGGGGTTTGTGTCATGAGGACCAATTAAAACTCCTGGGGCTCTTTGCCTTGGAGAGGCAGGAGCTGTGGGGAGAAACATGCTCTGAAATGTCAAATGTGAAATAAAGAGAGCCAGATGTGTTTACCCGATCTGCTGAAGATAGGAAGCTCTCCTAGAAGCTTGACAGATTAGCTTTCAGAGCCCCCATAGAGTGGACAGGCTGCGAACCTGAACCTATAGAACTCATTACTCTAGGAGGATGAGAGCAGCCATTCTGATGGAAAACAGAACAACCAAGATGAGCAGCCCCAGAACCTCAGAAACGGTACACATCAATGTGCTGGAGACGGATTCATACGGAAAGGGTGGTTGAAGATTCTGTTAAAGCCAGGCACCTCCGCTGGAGGGAGTTTTAGGCTCAGGGTCGTGTAGCAATTCTTATGTCGTTGTAGCAATTCTTAGGTCGTGTAGCATTCTTATTCTTCTGGAGAGAAGCAGTGACGTTCAGGAAATTGGTGGAAACAGGGATAGGGAGAAGAGAGCGAAATGAAAGAGGATTGCGGTGAGAGGAGAAATGGGAGGTTCTTTAGGATAGTTTTAAAAGGAAAGCAAACATTCAAAATAAGAAATTCCATTTGACTCAGCAATCCCATTACTGGGTATATATCCAAAGGATTATAAATAGTTCTATTGTAAGGGCACATGCACACGAATGTTCACTGCAGCACTGTTTACAATAGCAAAGACCTGGAACCAACCCAAATGCCCATTGATGATAGACTGGACAGGGAAAATGTGGCACATATACACCATGGAATAGTATGCAGCCATAAAAAACGATGAGTTTGTGTTCTTTGTAGGGACATAGATGAACCTGGAAATCATATTCTCAGCAAACTGACTCAAGAACACAAAATCAAACACCGCATGTTGTCACTCATAGGCGGGTGTTGAACAATGAGAACACATGGACACAAGGAAGGGAGCATCACACACTGGAGTCTGTTGGGGGGAAATAGGGGAGGGACAGCGGGGGGTGGGGAGTTGGATAGAGATAGTATGGGGAGAAATGCCAGATATAGGTGATGTTGAGGAAGGCAGCAAATCACACTGCCATGTGTGTACCTATGCAACAATCTTGCATGTTCTTCACATGTACCCCAAAACCTAAAATGCAATAAAAAAAAAAAAAGAAAATTCTGCAATCATATTGACTTTTAAATTTTATTTTATTTTAACTTTTAAGTTCAGGGGTACAAGTGAAGGTTTGTTACATAGGTAAATTTGTGTCATGAGGGCTTGTTGTACAGAGTATTTTGTCACCCAGGTATTAAGCTAGTACACATTAATTAATTTTCCTGATCTCCCCGTCCTCCTAAGCCCCACCCTCTGATAGGCTCCAGTGTCTGTTGTTCACCTCTATGTGTCCATATGTTTTCATCAATTAGCTCCCACTTATAAGTGAAAACATGCAGTCTTTGGTTTTCTGTTCCTGCATTAGTTTGCTAAGGATAGTAGCCTCCAGCTCCATTCATGTTCCTGCAAAGGACATTAATTTTGTTTTGATGGCTACATAGTACTCCATGGTATATATGTACCACATTTTTTTAAAAAGTCCTGCCTACCATTGATGGACATTTAGGTTGATTTTATGTATTTCTATTGTGAATAGTATTGCAATGCACATATGCATTCATGTGTCTTTATAATAGTATATATATTTCTTTGGGTATATATCCCCTAATGGAATAGCTGGGTCAAATGATATTTCTGTTTTTTTGTTATTTGAGGTATTACCACACTGTCTTCTGAAAAGTACATGTTCATGTCCTTGACCCACTTTTTAATGGGATCATTTGTTTTCTTAAAAAAATCAATATGAAAAATCACTGGCATTCCTATACAGCAACAACAGTTAAGCAGAGAGCCAGATCAGGAACACAATCCCATTCATAATTGCCACAAAAATAAACAAAATATCTAGGAATAGAACTAAGAAGAAAGGTGAAAAATCTCTTCAATAAGAACTACAAAATATTGCTCAAAGAAATCAGAGACAACACAAACAAATGGAAAAACATTCCATGCCTGGGGATAGGAAGAATTAATATTATTAAAATGACCATACTACCCTGAGCAACCTGAGCAATTCATAGATTCAATGCTATTTCTGTTAAACTACCAGTGACATTCTTCACAGATTTAGAAAAAAAACTATTTAAAAATTTGTATGGAATCAGAAAAGAGCCTGAATAGCCACGGCAATTGTTAAGCAAAAAGAACAAAGCTGGACGCATCATGCTACCTAATTTCAAACTACATTACAGGGCTAAAGTAACTAAAATAGCATGGTACTGTTACAAAAACAGACCTATAGACCAGTGAAACAGAGTCCAGAAATAAGGTCTCACACCTATAACCAACTGATGTTTGACAAACCTAACAAAGTAATGGGGGAGGACTCCCTAGTCAATAAATTGTCCTGGGATAATTGGCTAGCCATATGCAGAAGACCAAAACTGGACCTCTTTCTAAAGCCATATAAAAATTAACTAAGATGGATTAAAGGCTTAAATGTAAAACCCAAAACTATAAAAACCCTGGAAGACAACCTATGCAATACCATTCTGGACATAGGAAAGGGAAAACATTTAGTGATGAAGTTGCTAAAAACAATTGCATCAAAAGTAACAATTGACAAGTGGGATGTAATTAAACTAAAGACTTTCTACACAGCAAAGGAAACTATCAACAGAGTGAACAGACAACCTACAGAATGGGAGAAAATTTTTTAAGGTATGCATCTGACAAAGGTCTAACGTCCAGCATCTACAGGGATCCTAAACATGCTGACTTTACATTTACAATCATAAAACCTAAATAGACCTTTTATTTTGCATAGACATCATACATCATTTTTAATCTGTCATTCTTCATTCTGAGTATGTTGCATCTTCATTTATTTTCTCAAAATTCTAAAATATAAATTTCTATCTCTACCTTCAACCTATTTCACTGACAATAATAAAGAAGAAATCTTTCAAAAGTTCTTTTGACTATATCTATCTAAGTAAAGCACTGGTAACACATGTTCTATCCTGATAAGTGTCCATGTTTAAGATCCACCTTGACTTGTGTATCAGATTGCCTCCTCTTCTTGTGTTAACAAGGGTATCTCTTTTCCCTTTCAATAGAAATGTCCCCATTATGTAATGATGTTACTACTTTCCCATCTTCCAAAATGTCTCTTTTGATCCTACTTTTTCCTAATATTGCCCTACTTCTGTGCTATTTTTACAAAAAAGGTTTATCAGTATTGTTTTCTAGTTCGTTTTTCACATTTTCTCTTCAGTACACTCTTGTCAGGTTTTTTTTCTCCAACTAAACTACTCTCCCTAAGTCGTAAATAACCTAAATGCTACATCAGTCTTCACCTGGCTTGAATTATTAGCAGCATTTTTCAGAGCTGAGAATTCTCTCTCCCAGCAATAATTGCCACTACCCTTTGTGGTTTGTCTTCTAATTCACTGACTTCTCCCTTTGTGGTCTGTCTTCTAACCCATTGAAGTTTGCCTTTGAACTCACTGACTACTCCATTTGCACCTCATTTACTAAATTCTTTACATATCTTTGGCTTCCTGATTGAAGCATCTCAGGATTCAACCTTGTGTGTATTTATAATCTCATCTATTCTGTCTTTAAATATCATCTGTATGTTGATAATTCCAAAATGGTTATGCCTGGCCAAGACCTTATTCCTGAACTCTAGATTAATATTTTGCCACCTCTCCATCTCCCTAGATATATGTAATAGGTATCTCATGCTTAACATTTTCCAAACTGATCTCCTCATTTTCCCTTCCCAAACCTTATCTTCTAGAAAAGTCTCCATTTTAGTAAAGTGCAGTTCTATCCTTCCAGTTGCACAGTATAGTAGGATCAATTTATTTGTAAAATAAGATTCAATCTTATTATACTTGGCCTGATTATTTGCATCAAGTATGGCAAGAATAGTAATTGGACATATAGGCTCTAATACTTTTTTATAAAAAAAAAATTATCAGATTAGACATTTCAAAAGCCTCTGGAGGTTATTCTAGGCAAGGATTTACCTGTGTTTGCAAATACTTGAATAAATTGAGTGAGTAAATTACTCTCTTTTTGAGGTCCCAAAATAACATGAGGTTCCTGGGCCTGTCAGAAAGTGACATTCTTTACTTACTACAGGTCAGGTACTTTGTAAAGAAATTGCATAGACATTGTTTCAGGTCAGTTTTTCTAGGGAGATTTTATTGGTTTTATTAAGTCAACCTCAATTCCTTAAAACAATCAGTCATATTTGAAAATAAACCATGCCTGTCACTGTTGGCAAAATAATCAGTGTTTATGATTATGTTCTCTTATGAAAGAATATAGAGTCATATTGAATTTATCTGAATTATTATATCACCATAAATTTATCATACTCAAATTATTTTTAAATTCTGGATAAATTAGGTAGAGAGAAAAAATATGCTTCAGATTTTGCTCATGAGAATATACTTTCTTCAATTTTGTAAAGCTATAACTATTTCAAAAGAAAAGAAGTTATCTTGACTCTGGAAAACAAAAAACAAAATTAATAATGTTTCAAACAAAAAGTCATAGAAAAATTATTTCATCTGTCATTAGTTTAGTACTATGTAATTAACTCTGGTTCTGCTTGATATTGGGTTAGCAACCCTCAGGAAATCATAAGCATTTCAATCAGTGCAAAAAGGTTTTTTGTTTTGTTTTGTTTTGTTTTTTAAGTTCTATGGTATGGCTTCCAAACTTACCAGAATTCAGGTAAATTCAGGAATACTTGTCAGCATCCCTTTAATGCATTTCACTAAGGAAGCAAATTTTGGACTGTAGATGATTATAAACCAGTGTTTAAAAAAAAAATTAAAGTAAAGCAATAATTGTCTATGGATGACAAAAGTCTCAGAACAGCCATGGTTAAAGACAATTGGAAGAAAATTTGATTGTTTCTGTGGCACACAATAACTCAATATAATATTGATAGTAATTACTGCTAGTAGAATATATAAAGACATATCTGAATTATAGGAATCTCATACAATTTTAAATCATATGTTAATAACACATTTATATAACTATAACCTAAAGAAAGTCATAAAGCATTTTACATTTAATAATGCTTTATCATTTTAACATTTCTCAAAGACCCAATCTGAAAATCGGCAATTACAAAGACGACAGGTGGATAAATCCACAACAATGGGAAGAAACCAGTGCAAAAAGGCTGAGAACACCCGAAATCAGAATGCCTCTCCTCCTACCGGGGATCGCAGCTCCTCAT
>CAUYQU010089593.1:0-10945 GCA_963574635.1 Cheracebus regulus
CCTCTGATACCCTGAAGAGGTCAGGAAGAAGGAAGCCAGGGCTGAGAGGGTGTTCCTTTCTTGGGCCTTTTGCTCCTGGAAAAGCACATGTCAGAGTGGAAAGTGGATAGACTTTAGAATAAGACAAGCAAGACTCTGAAATCCAACTCTGGTACTTACATGTTATGTAATTTAGGTAAGCTACTTAACTTGAACCTTCTATTGCTTATTTATAAAATGGTGGTAGCAATATCTACCTATCAGGATTATCATGACACTAAAAAAAAGAAAAGGAAAAAGCATTATAAAGTGTCCTGGCCATTTTAGGTATCTCACACATTTTACTTTTTCTGTTCTTTTCCCAGTTCTACCAACATCCTTCCTCAGGATGGCTATCTTTGCCCAGGGCATCTTCATTTGCTTGCTCTCTAGAGGTAATGGGAGTCTTAGGACCTGGTTACAAAGTGTGTAGCAACATGGAAAATGATAATAAAATGACAAACAACAATGGCATGTATGCATAGAAAATGCTGCTCAACATCAGACAAAATAGGGAATTGAAAATTAAGACCACAGTGAGATATGACTACACGCTTGTTAGAATGGCTAAAATTCAAAAACTGACAATACCAGATACTGGTAAGGATGTGGAGCAACAGGAACTCTCATTCATTGCTGGTGAGAATGCAAAATGGGACAGGCACTTTGGAAGACTGTTTGGCAGTTTCTTGAAAAACTAAACACACTCTTACCATATAATCCAGCAATCACCCTTCTTGGTATTTATCCAGATGAACTGAAAATTTATGTCCACATGAAAACCTGCATGTGATGTTTATAGTAGATTTGTTCATAAATGCCAAAACTTGGAAGCAACTAAGGTGTATTTCAGTAGGTGAATGGACAAACTGTGGTACATCCAGACAATGGAATATTATTCAATGATAAAAAGAAATGAATTATCAAGCCACAAAAAGACAAGGAAACTTAAATCCATTTTACTAGGCGAAAAAAGCCTGTCTGAAAAGGCTACATGCTGTGTGATGACATGCAAGGATTCAAGGACATGACATGCCTGAAAATGACATTCTGGAGAAAAAGAGTGACATTCTGAAAATATATATATGCTGCCTGCTATAAAGAAAGTAAAAAGCTCAGTGGTTGCCAGGGGTTTGTGGATGGGAAGAAATGAATAGACAGAACACAGGAAATTTTTAGGACAGTGAAGCTATTCTGTAGGATGCTATTACTGGATACATGTTATTACACATTTGTCAAAACCCATAGAATGCACCATGCAGAGTGAAACCTGATGGCAACTACTCACTTTACTTGATAATAATATATCAATATTGGCTCATCAATTGAAATGAATGTACCACACTAATGTTAGACATTAATAACAGAGAAACTGTGGAGGAGGCAGGTGTGAAGGGGGGCATGGGAATTCTCTGCACTTTCTGCTTAAATTTGCTATAAATTTAGAAATGCTCTAAAAAAAGCCTATTAACTTTATTAAAAAGGGTGAACAATATAAACATCAAACACACTCAGACCCCAAGGCCCAGAAGCAGTAGCAGGGTGCCAGCTGGCTCTCCCCTACAGGGCTCCTCCAACCCCAGTATGTGAGGACTTGGGGGTCTGGAGGAAACCATGAGGTCAGAAGAACAGTTTTTGTGATGGTTAATACTGGGTGTCAACCTGACTGGATTGTAGGATGCAAAATATTGTTTCTGGGTGTGTCTGTGAGGGTATTGACAAAGTGATTAACATTTGAGTCAGTGGGCTAAGAGAGGCAGACCCACCCTCAACCTGAGTGGGGATCATCTAATCAGCTGTCAGCTCAGCTAGAATAAAACAGGCAGAAGAACATGGAAGGGCTAGACTGGCTGAGTCTTCCATCCTTCGTCTTTCTTCTGTGCTGAATGTTTCCTGCCCTCAAACATCAGACTCCAAGTTCTTCAGCTTTTGGACTCTTGGACTTAGACACCAGCGGTTTGCCGGGGCTCTCGGGCCTTCAGCCCCAGACTGAAGGTTGTAGTGTTAGCTTCCCTACTTTTGAGGTTTTGGGACTTGGACTGGCTTCCTTGCTCCTCTGCTTGCAGACAGCCTATTGTGGGACTTCACCTTGTGATCGTGTGAGTCACTACTCCTTAATAAACTCCCATTTACATATACACATCTATCCTATTCTGTCCCTCTAGAAAACCCTGAGTAATACAGTTTTGCAAGTAGGTTTCAGGTGAATTTGGGAAATAAATGAGTAGATTTTCCAAGTTTTGAGGATCAGATGAAGAGCTTAGAGTCTGGCCCCCTTTGTTTCTTCTCTGAGACTTAACTCTGCACTGCTGCTATGTTCATAAGTACAACCAGACAAAAGATAAGGAGGGAAAGTACCAGAAGGGCAGTGACTGTGCTGGCTTTGCTGCTGCCCAGAGAGGAGGCAGCAGACTGCAAAAAGGGGGGTTCCTAGCCTTGATCGTTGACCTAATCCTCCCGATTTTTACTATTATTTTAAATAATTTTTCTTTAAAAATGTATCAAAATAGTGCTATTTGTGATTTGTGAACCTAAAGATTGGATCATATTTAAACGACATCTTGTCTAAGCTTTCCTCGGTTGTTTGAGTTTTGCTCCTTTTCCAAATGGCCATCCTTGGCTTGTATTCTGGTGACAGAGAGTTCTTTCTCATGGAAGCCTAGCCTAGTTTTGCACAGTTCTGGTATTAAAGTCTTATTTCTTTTCCCATAAAAGTTTGTCATTTTTTTTCTTTTCTTTTGAGACAGGGTCTCGCTCTGCCTCCTAGACTGGAGTGCAGTGGCTCAATCATAACTCACTGCAACCTTGAACTCCTGGGTTTTAGCAGTTCTCCTGCCTCAGCCTCCTGAGTAGCTGGGACTACAGGCATGCACCACGATGCCTAGTTAATTAAGTTTGTAATTTTTAATATAAAATTTCAACAGTTTCAGAAAGTCAAATAGTCTTTTCCTAGAGTTAACATGCCCCAAAAGTTCAACATTTACATTCCAAGTTCTTTACTATAATTTATGTTTGTCTTCTTTCTGTACATATGGACTCTCCCTCTCTCATCCATTTTACAGAGAGGAAAAACTGAGAGCCAGTCTTGCAAATGCAATTATCAGCATCCAGCATCACTGAATGTAAGTTGTCAAAGGTTAGAAAGACCAGCTGAGACAAAGAATGCAGAAAGGGGTTTTATAAGACTGAGCCCCACAGGATACTAGAGGTTGCTGGGGGCCTGAACAGCATTTGGTTCCCTAAAAGTGCCCTTCAGTTAAAAGTCACCTTAGGCTGGGCACCATGGCTCCTGCCTATGATCCCAGCAATTTGGAAGGTGGATCACCTGAGGTCAGGAGTTTGAGACCAGCCTGATCAACATGGAGAAACCCGTCTCTACTAAAAATACAAAATTAGCCAGGCATGGTGGCATATGTCTGTAGTCCCAGGTACTTGGGAGGCTGAGGCAGGAGAATCACTTGAACCTGGGAGGCGGAGTTTGCAGTGAGCCGAGATTATGCTATTCTATTCCAGCCCGGGCAACAAAAGCGAAACTCCACCTTCAAAAAAAAAAAGAAAAAGAAAAAGAAAAGGCACCTTAACCAAAACCCAAGGAAACTGAAGGCCAAACAACCACCACTGGACTCAGTCTATTATCTAATAGGGGATCACAGAGAATTCTTCCTAATTGGGCTTATTTTAGAGCATCATTCTTTTAGGAGTTTGACGTAGGAGTATGTTGACAGAAGCCTAAAGCAGCCATCACTCAAACCTGAACCAAATAAAATAAAAAGAGAGAGAAATAAATAAAATAAGAGTGAGATTCAGCCAAAAATGAGAAGAAAAAAAAAAAAGAAAGAAAGAAGGAGGAAAGGGAGCTCACATTATCAACCAATAAACCCAATAATCCATTAGTGACCAAGGTTGCTGAATAATATAGTACTTTCCCAGTGCCATAATTTATACGCAGACTAGAGAATAGACACGGTTATTAGAGTGAGGGCTACTGCATGACACATGATGCATGACCGAGCGGCATTGATCTTCACACAACAGGAAGGTGTCTAGACTGGGAGATGTATGGCTGTGCGATTCAGAGCAGGGCATATTTCATGGGAGGCCTAATGGAGTAGTGGAGTTGCTGATGGATGGGTTTGCCCAGTTTCAGTAGCTCTGCAGTTATAGCAGTGCTAATGTCTGACCTCTTCTGAGCCCCGTGTCCTTCATCCAGTCAGGGTGACCTCATCTAAAGGGACAGAAAATAAGATGGGGAGATGGGAGAGGGCTGAGGGAAAGAGGGAATCAGTCAGTAAGGTAGGCAGGGATGGGCATTGGGGGAGGGATTTAGAGGGAAAAGAATAAAAGAAGGGAGAGAGGACAGGAATCATGTGTGAGGCGACCCTAACATCCAAGTCCAAAATAATTTGTTGACAAAATAAATGAATAAAAAGGCTCTTCAGTGCCTCTTTTGCTTCCCCAGTCCAGCAGCATTTAGGATTCTGAAGCAGCTGTCCTGGAAAACCCAGGGCTCCTTCCACTGTGAGAATAGGGTTCTATCCCCATAGGAAACGATCAAGAAAAGAGGTAAAAGATGGAATGTGAGAGGCTCCTGGCTGGTGCTAATGGCAGGAGGAGATTCTGGGAGCCAAGTTGGAGTCATCTGCATTGATTATGCAATCATGGAGGGAGGGAAGGAGGGAGTGCATCTTCCTCCTGGTACTCCCCATTCCCTGTCAGGTGATGCTTAATGCATCCTAATGACACTCTTGATCATTCCTAGGGAAAATTAATAATTCTTGCTACAGCCAATGCAAACCCATGGAGCTTTGTGTGTGTTAGTTTTTCTTCTCTCTCTCTCTCTCTCTTTTTTTGGTAGGTTTTTTTCTCTGTGCCAGCATTAGAGAGATAGGCAGGATTTCAGTCTTGCTTTTTAGCTGATATTTAACCTAGGAAGAAGCATTTATTATTCTTCAGATTCATTTCCATGTTATTCATTATTTCTAAGTTACTCCTTATTTGGAGTTGACTTGTTTAGACGTGGTGGCAAGGGCTCAGACAAATTCATAGACTGTCCACTGTAGAAGGAAGGAAAATGTTTTAGCCACTCATATTTCCTTCATGTATTCCCATTGCCCCCTACTCTCCAGCCAGAGTGAACACACAACTCTTTCCCTGAAAAACAGATCTACTTCTTCTCAGCCTACAGAAAGACCTTGTGAAGGTAATTTGGCTTCCTACTCTGTTGGGTGCTAGAACCGGGGAGGACTGTGTGTCCAGATGACATTTAGTTCAAATACCATGATGGTTCCCATGGGGTAGTAGTTACAAGGGCTTGAGGTATTTTCACTGTTACAAATTTTGAACAATTTAAAAAAAACCTTTGGCCTTGGTTTATTCCCTCAAAAATGGTGCATAAAATTATAGAACCTTATACCTTAGGCTGTTGTCTTAGTCTGTTTGTGCTGCTATAACAAAATACTTGAGACTGGGCAATTTATGAAAAACAGAAATTTATTTCTTTCAGTCCTGGAGGCTGTGAAGTTCAAGATCAAGGTGCCAGCAGATCGCATGTCTGATGAGGGCTGCTCTTGGCTTCCGAGATGATGCCTTGTTGCCACATGCTCTGGAAGTGAGAAACGCTATATATCCTTATATGGCAGAAAGCAGGAAGGCAAGAGAGCCAAACACTGAATGAAGCCTCTTTTATTAGGAACCTTCATCTCATTCGTGAGGGAGGAGCTTGCATGGCCTAATCACCTCTTAAAGGCTTCCCACCACTTAATAGGATCCCATTGGCAGCCTCTGAATTTTGGAGGGGACACATTCAAACCACAGAAGCTGTTCTTGATAATCATTAATCATCAAGGCATACATTAGCTGGCAGAGATAAATGCAATGAGTTGGGAAGAGGACGCACTCACTCATTCAGCAACTCAACAAATATTTATAGAAAGCCTACTGTGGGTTGGCCCCACTCTTTGTTCTGTGGGTATCTCAGAAAGCAAAAGAGATGAACCACATGGTTTATTAAGAAGACAAACAGCAGATTATTACACAATAGACAAGTTAGAGGAAGTGACTCTGAGTGTTGGGAGGAGCTCCCAAAAGAAATCAGGATTTTGGAGCGTCTATTTTATACCTGGCACTGTACACAGGAAGTGATCTATATCATTTTATTTAAATAATTATACCACAAAGTGGGTGTTATTGTGCCCTTTTTACCCATAGGAACACAGGGTCAGAAGAAGTAAGCTCCCAGGGACCCATGACAATGATAGAGGCAAAACTAGTGTTGTCAAGTTCTATTTGACACAAAACCTACTCACAAACTCAGAAATCTACTTCACATCATAATGGAAATAAATTCCTGGTGGATTCAACGTGAAAAATGAAATCTCTTATATAGAAATACATTTCTTTGTTTAAAGGTACACATTATAAAACAAAATATTGATAAATGTGATTATATCAAAAATAGACTTTGGGGGCTTTGCTTCTGTCCAAGCTGGAGTAACAAGGACTGGGTTTACTCTCTCACCTGCAACAACTGAGAATCTAGACAAAATATTAATATATGCAAACACAGGTCTCAAAGTGTTATGCATCAAGCAAGGGAGGGCAGTGATCCCCAGAGAAGGGGGGTGATGAATTAATTGAGTCCTATGATTACCCCCGATGACAGCCCGGAGCACATTTCTAGGCTGTGGAACAGCGAGGGTATAGTGGTTCATTGTACAAGTAAACTTGACTGGACCACAGGGTGCCCAGTTGAAACATTATTTCCAAGTGTGTCTTTGAGAGTGTTCAGGATTAGATTAACATTTGAATTGATGAACTTAGTAAAGTAGATTGCTCTCTCCAGTGTGAGTGGGCATTATTCAATCCACTGAAGGTCTGAATAGATCAAAAAGTGGAGGAAGGGAAGATTCAGCCCTTTCCTGACTGCCTGCTTAAGCCCGGGCATCAGTTTCCTCTTGCCTTTGCCCTGGAATTTACACTCTTAGCTCTCTTGGTTCTTGGGCCTTTAGACTCAGAGTAGAAGGGTCTATCCTAGCTCTCCAGCTTGCAGACCTAGCTTTCAGGCATGGGAGCTTTTAGTTACCTTAACTGCATGAGCTGGTTCTTCATAATAAATAATAAATCTTCATAATAAATCTTTGTAAAAATAAATAAATACATAAAATATATTTTATATGTATTACATATGTAATATACCTTTTATATTTCATATATGTTCATATAATATCAGGTATATTTTATGCATACATACATACATGCATATGTATATATTACACACATCTATCTGTATACGTATCTATCTATCTGTATCTCCCATTGGTTCTGTTTCTCTGAAGAACCCACCTTTCTGAATGTAGCAGAGGTGGAACCCAGATGGGGATCAGTGGACTAAAAATAGAGCTGGAAGCCAAGGTAGCTAGAGTTTGCCAGGCAGAATATGGCAGAGAGAGCCACAGAGAGAGAGAATTCTGGAGACCTACAGAGGCATATCTTCGAGTATACAAAAGAGGACTAATCAGCAGTGTATGTGAGGAAACAACCTAAAAAAGAACCAGCTGCACGTGGTGGCTCATGCTTGTAATCCCAACAATTTGTGAGGCTGAAGTGGGCAGATCACGAGGACAGGGGTTCGAGACCAGCCTGACCAACATGGTGAAACATTGTCTCTACTAAAAATACAAAAATTAGCCAGGTGTGGTGGTGCATGTCTGTAATCCCAGCTACTCAGGAGGCTGAGGCAGGAGAATTGTTTGAACCCAGGAGGCAGAGGTTGCAGTGAGCCGAGATGGCACCATTGCACTCCAGCCTGGGCAACAGAGTAAGACTCCCTCTCAAAACAAACAAACAAACAAAAAAAAAAAAACAAAAAAACCCCCAAAAAACTAGAGCCAGAAAAAGAATCCCCAGAGAGGGTTAGAAGAAACAGTATCTGTTTTAGTGTATATTTTAAAGTTTTTTTTTTTTTCCAGAACATGAAAGTAATTAAAATACTGAAAAATTGAAAAGTAGATATTTAAAAATGGGCAATATTATTTTGTTTAGATATTATTCTGATACCCAAACCAGAATTTATTATAATTTTTCTTTTCTGGTTTTAATGGTGACAGATCAATATTTTCAAAGTTGGCTTCTTTACATTTTTTATTTTTAATTGAGAGACTTGTCATATTTGATAATCTTCTCTTGGCCAAGGGGTGATCAACATTCAATATGACCTTAGTCATCAATTTTATGAATGCCTTTTATTGAATTGAGAAAGTCTCTACTTTTTTTTTTTTTTTGGAGACAGAGTCTCGCTCTGTTGCCCAGGCTGGAGTACAGTGGTGCAATCTCAGCTCACTGCAACCTCTGCCTCCTGGGTTCAAGCAATTCTCCCGCCTCAGCCTCCCGAGTAGTTGGGACTACAGGTCCATGCCCCTATGCCTCGGCTAATTTTTTGAATTTTTAGTAGACACGTGGTTTCACTGTGTTAGCCAGGATGGTCTCGGTCTCCTGATCTCGTGATCTGCCCTCCTTGGCCTCCCAAAGTGCTGGGATTACAGGTGTGAGCCACTGTACCTGGCTAGAAGTCATTTTTTAAAGAAGGTTTTTCATTGTTAGGTTGATTTATTTAATAGCTATACTGCTACTTCAAATTTCTATTTCTTCTTGAATCAGCTTTGGTAATTTGAAATTTTCAAGTAATTTGTTCATCTATTGCTATCTTTACTGGCAGACTTTCATAAAATTCTTCATATATTCCCTTATTATCTATTAAAAGAATATCTTTCATTTCTTACATTAGGAATTTATGTTTGTTTTATTTTTTGATTAGTGTAATTAGAGGTTTATAAATTTTACTGCTCTTTCAAAGAAACAATCTTTGGTTTCACTGATTTTTCTCTATTATTTTTCCATGCACTCTTATCTTCATTATTTCTTTCTCTCTTTTACTTAGTTTGAGTTTAAAATTAGCTCTTCTTTTTCTAAGTGCATTGACTTTAAACTCTTAGCAACATACTATACGCACTTAAAGCTACAAATTTCCCTCTGTGCACTGCTATTACTGCACACTGTATGTTTTGTTTTTATAACTTGTGTGTGTTTTTAAATACATTTCTAAATTTTATTTTATTTTTATTTTTGAGATAGGGTCTCACTCTGTCACCAAGGCTGGAGTGCAGTGGCGCAATTGTGGCTCACTGTAGCCTCTATCTCCTGGGTTGAATCATCTTCCCACCTCAGCCTCCAGAGTAGCTGAGACTACAGGTTCATGCCACCATGCCCAGCTGAATTCTTGTGTTTTTTGTAGAGACCAGGTTTTGCCATGTTGCTCAGGCTGATCTTGAACTCTTGAGCTCAAGTAATCCTCCCACCTCGAACTTGCAAAGTGCTGAGATTATAGGCATGAGCCATTGTGCCTGGCTCAAACTGCTAAATTTTAGAACAAATTTAGATTTACAGAATGTTACAAAGATAATGCATAAATTTCCTGTGTATCTGACATCCTGTTTTACCTATTATTAATATCGTACATTAGTATAGTGCATTTGTTACAATTAATGAACCAAGTCCATATTTTATTCAGATTTCCCTGTTTTTTTTTTTGCCTAATGTCTCATTTCTGTTCCAGTTTCTCACCCAGAATATCACATTACATTTATTAGTCATGTATCCTTAGGCTCTTCTTGGCAGTTACTGTTTCTCAGATTTTCCTTGTTTTTTTTTATGGCCTTGACAGTTTTGAGGATTACTGATCAGATATTTTGTAGACCTTCTCTCAGTTTGAATTTGTCTGGTGTTTTTTCATGATTAGACAGGAGTAATGCATTGCAGTTTTTGTGGCAATTGCGAATAAAGTGGCTACAAATCTTCCTGTGCAGATTTTTGTTTGGACACAAATTTTCACATCGGTTAGGTAAATATCTAGACACATGATTGCTAGATTTTATGACAAAAGTATGTTTAGTTTTGTAAGAAATCGCCAGATTGTCTTCTAAAGTGACTGTTTCATTTTTGCATTCCTGTCAGCAATGACCGAGTGTCTCTGTGGTTTCTCAATTTCATCTGTATTTGTTGTCCTCGGTTTCTGGGTTTTACCCAATCCAGTAGGTGTGCGGTGGTATCACACTGCTGTTTCCATTTGCAATTCCTGATGACAAGCGATGCTGAGCAACTTTTCATGCGTTTATTTCCCATATTTTTGCCATCTTTGGTGAGTGGTTTGTTCAGATCTTTTGTCCATTTTTTATTGTTTTCTTTTTTCATATTTCTGAGTTTTAAGTGTTTTTACATATTTGGGATACAAGGACTTTATCTTAGTGTGTTTCACAAATATTTCCCCCCTATTCTGTGGCTTGTGTGTTGATTTTCTTAACTATGACTTTCACAGAGAATTTTTAATTTTAATAAAGCCCAACCTAACAATTTTTCTTTTATGGATTTTTTTTTAGTGTTGTATCTAAAAATTTATCACTGAATCCAGGGATTTTCTCATGTTTTTCTCTAAGGTTTTATAGTTTTTCATTTCAAATTGAAATCTATAATTCATTTTGAATCAATATTTGTGAAAGAGTAAGGTCTGTGTCCAGAATTTTTGTTTTTTAATTATAGATGCCCAATTGTTCCAATACCATTTGTTGAACAGACTACCTTTTTTTAATTGAATTTTTGTCTAAGATCAGTTGACTATATTTGTACAGTTCTACTTCTGTACATTCTTTTCTGTACCATGGATCTGTTTGTGTGTTTTTTTTTTTTTTAGAAAAAGAGAGAAAAGGAGAAAGAAAGAAACAGCAAAAGAAAGAAAGAAAAAAAAGAATGAAAGAGAGAAAGAAAGAGGAAGAGAAAGGGAGAGAGAATGGGATTCTTGTTTTATTGCCCAGGCTAGAATACAGTCTAAAAATGGGTATTAAAAACCTCTTTTATGCCAATAATTGTGCTTAACAAT
>CAUYQU010089594.1:0-45340 GCA_963574635.1 Cheracebus regulus
GGGGGAGATAGCATGGGGAGAAATGCCAGATATAGGTGAAGGGGAGGAAGGCAACAAATTACACTGCCACGTGTGTACCTATGCAACAATATTGTATGTTCTTCACATGTACCCCAAAACCTAAAATGCAATAAAAAAAAAGCATATGTCACATCCAGTATCAGAGGGCTCAAGCTTTAATTTCCTACCATTAACTTTTTAGCTAGATCATAGCAACTTCTTATATTACAGGAACTTGAAATGGGGAAGACGAGAGAGAGAGGCATGAAGGCTGGTAATGAGGAAGTGAGGTGACACCAAGCTGACTCCCTCAGATTTTTCTGGAGTTAACTAAACATTACATCATTTATTCACTGTATTTTGGATGGAGGACTTTGTAGGCATCTTAGTTATGGAGATCCTCTTGAGGATCTAAAGCCTCTTCCCCACGTTACCACAACCTACTGGAGTTATCAAAGAAAGTATCCTTCTGCCAAAAAATTCATATAACTAGCTTCTATTCACCATAGTGTTAAATTCAGCAAATCCTTGTGATAGTTTTTCTGCCTTTGCCAAATTTTAATTATACGCAGCCCTACCCGGGAAAAGACAAGCATTTTTCGACATTTGGTGATGGGAAAGATGCTGAGTGCCTGGAGACTAGAATGAACTCAAGAAACACAAATCTTTACTTCTTAGAAAAGCTATCAGAAAGTCACCAATAAAAAAAGGAGCATATAAAAGAAAAAAGTCTCTTAAAAGAAGTGTGGCATGAGTGTTTCTTGCTGGAATTCAAATACTGCACGTAATTGCACTAGGTTAAACTCCTTTGAGCAGGAAATGATGCTACTGTGTTACTGAAATTTATTTAATATGATATATTATGCCTTTGGGGGGACAACAGAGAAGGAAATGAAACATTTTTAGATCATTACCACTGCCTGCGCAAATCCTGAAGTCACAACAGGATGTGAAAGTGAGTCTCAGGAAGAAAATAAAAATGTGGGGTTATGGGTTAAAGTTTTAATGAAAGAAACGCTGAATCTAAGTAGTCAAAGGTTGAGTCACATGTTTTAGTTTTAGTTTTAGTTCAAAAGGAAACAAAATTTTTATAGTCATTTTAGCAGTTACCTTTATTATGTAGTTTTATTTTTGTGTATATGGATAATAAACTAGCAGATGGTAAATTGTCTCTCTTATAAACAGTGTCATTTAAAATAAAACTTGATTCAGAAGCAAGTTAAACAGTAACTCCCACCCCCACCCTGATTTCCACCCCTCCAAGGAAGACAGTAGGTACCCTAAGGAGGCCAGAGAGGAGGATGATTTGAAGGAAAAACTGGTTAATATCCATGTTGCTTAGTTTGTTACCCCTCTGTCTATTCACCTATTATAAACAGCAGTAAAGATCATTTTAAAGGGGGGCTGTGAACTTGCACTTAGAATTATGGGAACTGTATTCTACTCCACAACAAGGCTAGGGATTAGAAGAATCCAAGAAATACTGTGGCTGGCTGTGGTCTTAAAGAATAAAATAAAATGGTCTGAGAGAGCAAACCCAAATGCCTTTAGAGCCTGGGAAAATAGCAGGTATGTGTGAGATCGCTTTTAAGTGGTGGGGCTTGATACAACCTAGACAGCTCATTAGCTGCCTGAAGGCAGATTCAGATTCTTAAGAAAACAGTATGCTGGCCAAACAAAATATATCAGTGGTTCTATACCCACCAACAGGGGTTAGTTCACTCCTGCCTGAGGACCTGGCTAATAAATATATAAACAAATAAATAAACAGATGTTTAATTCATAAAACAGATCCTGAAAATTCTGAAAAGGGCCCTTAAACTTTAAGTTTGAAAATCTTTTGAGTGGTTAAATAAGATTTCCTACAGGAGGTGATAGTTAACTTGAAAATTGAAGGATGTGTAAAATTTCGCTAGGTAATGAATTGGGATATGAAAAAGGGCATGAGTAAAGGCACAGAAGCAAGGAATGTGTTCAAGAAACACTTATTTAGTGCAATACATAGTGATAAATGAGGCTGGGAATAAAGGGTGAGGCATTGTAAAGGACATTGAATTCCATGTTAAGAAATTGACCATGTTGAACACTCTGTTTAGTAGCTGGGAAGATTGATCAGATGAATTCTTTACTGTTCTTTGAGAACCAGAATCTGTGGGAGAAAAAGTCTCCAGCATATTTGGTGGACAGTGACTTCTAAGCTCCACTGTCCTTCCTCAGGGACACTTATAAAAAGAAATGTCACAAGTAAAGAGGATGTTTTTCTCTTATCTACTCTAACCTTTTCATTTCACTGATGGGGAACTTGACATAGCTTTTTAAGCTGACACGTGAGAGCTAGAATATATTTTTTTATTACTTCAAACTACCTATTCAGTAGTTTCAATCCAATTTCTCTTGGCAATACTTTTATTTTGCTTTCGTTTTTGCCAATTTTGGATTCTTAGAGTTAGGCAAAGCTGTATATTACTTCTAAAGAGATAGGTAAGTTTCTGTCAATGAAATCAATAGAACTTGATACTCTATCGTCTCCAGGTGTGAAGGAATAGTCTTTTGTGGGATTACTAGCTAGCGTCTGCTATTTTAGATGAGCTGTGCAAATGATTTAAAATACATTGTAAATTAACTGTGGCATGTCTCTTACCACCGTCTTGGACATGTTGATTTATAGGTAGTCATTCTTTTTGCATTGCTGATTAATTTTCTATTCACGATCTGTCTCCTTCGTATCTCTGCAAGTTTGATCTTATTCAAAGGTAGAAGAGTTAGATGCCCATGAGGTGTGATTTGAAGTCCAATCCCAGCCAAAAGTTTCTAATCATAATCCTGGGCTCATTCTTTAAGGGTCTGCTATAGGCATATACATTTTAATAATGTCATATCTTCATTGCTGATTATAGCTCATATAACTAGAAAATGACCCTTATCTCCTTTAATGCATTTTGTCCCAAATTTTACTTTTATTATATTCATAACATCATCTTTGACACTTTGCCTTTGAGTTTGATTAATATTTCTTTGTGACATATGAATTTTAAGTGCATTTAGGTGTTCCATTTCTGAGAGAGATCACACATTAACCAGGTAACATATTAGCAGGGATTAGGGGATTAGTTTATCTAATTCATTCATTGTATTAATTTTCTGCTGATGAGTAACAAATTACCACTAATATCATGATTTACAGCAGCACAAATTTATTAGCTCATCATTATGTAGGTCCAAAGTGCAGCAAAGCTAAACCAGTTCTCTGCTGAGGGTCTAACAAGACTGAAATCAAGGTGTCTGTGGGCTGTTTTTATATGAAGCTTCTAGGGAAGAATGTGGTTATCAACCTTATCCAGGTTGTTGGTCAAATTCAGTTTCTTGTACTTTTAGGACTGAGGTCCCCATTTCCTAGCTGGCTGTCAGCTCGGATCCACTTCTCGTTCCTTAAGGCTTCCCACATTCTTTCTAAAGTAGTTCCTTCCTTCTTGAAACCAACAATGTTCAATTCTTTCTTATGGTTCAAGTCTCTCACTTCCTCCTTCTGCCGTACTCTTCTGCTATTAGCTAGAGAAAGTTCTCAGCTTTCAAGAACTCATGCAATTAGAATAGGCCCACCTAGATGTTCTCAATTTTTTAAGAAGCAAACTCTAATAAAAAGAACATGGAGCTCTCTACATTTTGAAGATTATAGGAAATAGGAGAATTTCTTGGCTATGGGCTGGTTCTCCACATCTGGTATAGCACAACATGCAGGTAGTGGTGAGGGACAGAGGGCAGTAAAAGGATTCAGTGTGGTTGTCAGGCAGAGGGAGGTAAGGGAAAGGGAGGCATGTTGGCAGATGGGTAGGGGGAGACCAAATAAGAAAATTTAGTTTCTACTTCCCAATTTTACCTTGTGTTTGTCTAGAGAACAATGTAAACCAGCCACAGAACCATAGTATATCTGATATAGGTGATCTCTTCTGAAATGTGCATTTTCACTGTGATAGAAAGAGCAAGACTAGCTATTCCTACAGAATCTTACAGTGCTTATTAACTATTGAGAGAAAGAGGTGGAAGACAAGGTCATTCTCCCAGCCTTATGTAACAATAGAGGTATGTGTGCAATATGAAGTAATAATAGTGTCATTTGCTTATCATGACACAGCCCATTAGGCTAAATATGTATGAACTATAGATGATAACAGAGATCCCAAAGCAGCTTTTATATAGTAAGCTTAATTAGGGTAACTGCATCAAGGGTCCTTCAAAAGTTATTGACTATTACTTCAAACTATTAAGGCCACTTGTTGGCATCAGGGAAGCAGCAGCAGACTGATTAGTTTAGTGTACAGCAATCAAGGATGCGGTAGTCATCTTTAAAATGAAGCCAAGATATTCAAAACAGCAACTTAAAACTGAAACTGAAAACAGAAACTAGAAATCAAACAGTAAATTTATGTGCATCAAAATAGATTGGCTATAATGCATCAGTCTCTTTGGTCCTTTGATTTAATAGGGACTAATGGCATCATCTTTGAATTGTAAAAGTTAACAAAAATGGTCAAGGAAAAATGGGTATTTTTTAGTGGAAATGGGTTATATAATTCAAGATTAAATTGAACAGTTTCCTATGACTTCAGTATCTTCAATCCTCTCATTTCCTAAATTCCTTCAAAGTTCATAGAATCAATTGTTGTACCTTTCTTTGCTAAGGACATTGAAAAAGCCAATCATTATGCCATGAATAAAGTCATTTAGTCACGGCCCATAGGTAAAGTTTACATTTCTGACTTTTCTCTTTTTGCCTTTAATTTTTACTTGCCTACTTCCTCCAAGTAATATCATTCCAGTGAATGTTGAGTTATTTGTTTTTACTAGCATTCTATTTTCTGTGTCATTTCAATGTCTATGGATATGAATAATTAAGAGCATACAATAACTATCAAGATGATGTCTTTCTGTGACTAAAGGCAGAAATATCAATTTGAACTCTGACCTTCAGATTTTACACTTTTCTCTGCTGCCATGCTAAGTCATTTTTTGTTCTTAAGAAAAAGGGGTTTAAGTTTTTATAAAATGCTTTACTACTTAGACCATATTCAAGTGGCATTTTATGACTTTCATGAGTAGCAGTAAACCACATTTCACTGATCTTGTTTTATAAGTCACAATGCGTTTTTTAAGATGAGATACCGATTCATTCTGCCGAATGTAGTTGGTTCTATAGATGATAAATATCACACGGGAGAGAGCAAGTTCTCTAACTGTAAAACTGTTCTTGCCTTGTGTCAAGAGAATTAAAGAATAAATAACTCATAAAAAGTAAAACCAAGAATATGTATGTTTTTGTTCCATGTGTCAGATTAAAAACAGTGAGCATCAGCTGTGATATTGAAGTAGCAAATGATTTACTTATTAACATTTTTTCATGGGATAAAAATAAATTCTCCAAAATGCACTCTCATTTTTATATGCTCCATTTCCTCTTACTTCCACTTTGGCTAGGACTTCTTTGCTATAAGTGCAGAGCGATTAAATGGTATGGATAAAGAATGTGCTATGTGCTCCCTAAGAGTTTCAAATACCACTTCATCACTGTAAAGAAAAACCTCAAAGTAAATTGGCTATAATGCATAGTCTATGCTGCTTTTTGCTGGGTTTTCCCTTGACTAGATAAAATGCAACATTTCTTTTAGTAGTTAACTTCATTTAGTCCCTGGTGATATCAATCTAGGCAATCCTGTTATCAGGATAATCTTTTTCTACACTTTCTCAGATACATGGTTGTCACCTGGATTTTCAAAATACCCCCGAATTATTCTTATTTTCTAAATTCCACACGCAAAATTTCAATGGTGTCAGATGAAACACGGGATTATTTGCCAACTTTACAAACTCTGGACTTGATCCTTTATTCTGTCTGAATTAATGTCCTAAACACTAATGATAACCCAAACCTGGGCAGCACAGCATCCAGATTGGGCAAGCACTGTTCAGTAAGAATGCTGTATTTGCCCTTGACTAGACAAGACATAACATTTCTTTTAGTAGTTAACTTCATTTAGTCCCTGGTGATATTGTTTAGGCCTAGCATGTGTAGGTCAGTTGTGTGTGATTGCAGAAAGTCACACTACTTGAATTTGGTGGGAATATAGACCCTTGTTCATCCTTTTCCTAGTCATATGATGGTACCAGGGTATTTAAATACATACGTATATATATATATATATATATATATATATATATCAAATTTGTATCCTGCTATTGTGGGCAAAGTCGAGTTTATCTCTCTTAGTCCATTCAGGCTATTATAAGAAAATACCATAAATCAGGTAGCTTATAAACAACACCACTTTATTGCTCATGATTCTGGAGGCTGAGAGGTCCAAGATCAGGACAGATTCAGTGTTTGGTGAGGGTGTGCTTTCTGGCTTGTAGTTGGTGCCTTTTGTCTGTGTCCTCACATGGTCAAAGGGCAAGGATTCTCTCTGGGGCCCCTT
Source organism: Cheracebus regulus (assembly GCA_963574635.1). NCBI lineage: Eukaryota > Metazoa > Chordata > Mammalia > Primates > Pitheciidae > Cheracebus > Cheracebus regulus. Next base: position 6,468 of record CAUYQU010089594.1, read on the forward strand.
TTTTAAGGGCACTAATTCCATTCACGATGGTAATGCCCTCATGACCTAATTACCCCCCAAAGTCTCCATCTCTTAATACCATTACCTTGGGGGTTAGAATTTTAACATATGCATTTAGTGGGCACACAAACTTTTAAATTATAGCAAGCCCCTTAAGAGATCCCAATTGAAGATAGACTTTTTGATATAGTAGTTATGTGGTTAACTCATGTTAAAATTAGTATTCAATGGGAACTGAGATTCAGAGTCTACAATCATGAGAATACAGGGGGGCCCTATAATCTATTTTATAGGAATCAGGAGAGGTAAATATTAACTAACATCAAAAGATGTCCTATCCAGGACACTAATTTTAATATGCAGAACACCAAAACATAATGTTACATTGCCTAAGGAAAGCAAGTAAGGTTCACAGTTTTTGCTTCACCATCATCATATCAAGTTTTCAGAATAACCAGTGAAAATGAAGCATGCACCTTTTAAGGTTTGGACATAAAAGGCATCAAAGTATTACACATAGACAAACCAAGACTACAAATTAAGTTTGTGAAAAAGCAACAGAACTGTTCTGCATGAACTGAGACTACTTTTCACCTAATATCTATTGGTAAATGACATGGTTTGGCTGTATCACCACCCATATCTCATCTTGAATTGTAATCCAATTGTATGTCAAAGGCTGGATCGTGTGGGAGGAGATTGAATCAATCATGGGGGCGATTTTCCCCGTTCTATTCTCATAATAGTGAGTCCTCACGAGACTTTGGACTTTTGGATTAATCCCTGATTGAATTAAGATTTTGAGGGACTGTTGGAAGGGCTTAATTGTGTCTTGAAATGTGAAGACATGAGATATGAGAAAAGCCAGGGTGAAATGATATGGTTTGACCGTGACCTCACCCAAATCTCATCTTGAAATGTAATCCCTATAATCCCCAGAGAAAACTGGTGGGACATGATTGGATCATGGGGACAGTTTTCCTCTGGTGTTCTGGTGATAGTGAGTTCTCACGAGATCTGATGGTTTAATAAATATCTAGCATTTACCCCGCTTGCTGTTCTCTCTCCTGCTGCCATGTAAAGAAGGTCCTTGCTTCCCCTTCTGCCATGATTGTAAGTTTCCTTAGGCCTCACCAGCCATGTGGTGAGACTCAATTAGACCTCTGTTGTTTTGTAAATTGCCAAGTCTCAGGTATTTATAGTAGTACGAGAATGGACTAATACACTAAGGTAAATAAGAAACAGTTTTAACTGGAAGTATAGCAAGACTTCCATTAAACATAAGAAAAAAAGGTAGAATATATATTTCTCATTGGCTATTCCATGATTATCCATGAAGAATTAATGTGATAGATACTTAACAAATGTTAAACCTTGGATAAGTGTTGCTCCCTTTCTCCAAATGGTAGTTGCCAGTGATTAGTTTCCAAAATGGTACAAAGAATGTTGGATACAGACCTGGTAAGGGATCTAGTTAGGCTTCAAGCAAGTAGTCATGCCATGTTTGGAATTAGAACATTGTTATAAAAGAAACACACTAGCCCAAGTGCTGGACACTGAATAAAAAGCTGAGGAAATTTTCCTGTCTTACAAAGTCACGCTTCCATCAGAGCAAGGAGTTTGCTTAGGTGAATTGCTTTTCAAGCAAAAGATTAGGGTGAAATTGTTAGAAAACAGAAGCAGAAATGATTGAGACTTTAGCAATGGCAAGGTGTAATGAAATGATTGAGAAGTTGAGGAATATCTATGCAGATGTGTTGCATACGTTCTGAACCAGTAACTGATTTCCAGTTTCCTCTTGGTCTACTGAAAGTAACTGCTACAGATCTTGAGGGGGGAAAAGTCAAAAATGAAGGAGAATAAAATGAACCCTATCATTTATGAGCAAAATCTTTAGGGCACTGAAAGATAAGATACTCAAGGTGGAGTTTAATTTTAAAGAAAATCATCATTCTAAAAATCATGTAAAAGTCTATGTTCATGTGGCTATTATTGAAGACAGGATTTTATCCAAGATTTGGAGACCTGCCCTCAAGCATTTGCAAGGCTAATGAGGAAATATCATGTGTATATCAACAAATGATCATAAACTGCCTATAACTTCCTGACTTCTCCAATAGAAGTACATATTATTTCACAGTCTTATATCACTCTGTGGCTCATTCTAGACAGATTACCTTGATTAAATGACCCAGCTTGTCCCTTACTAGTAAAAATCACCTTAAGGAAACAGTGCATGAAGTCAAACTTATCATAAATTAGATTACATTATAGCATAAAATGGACAGCAATAATGTGAACAACATGAGTGGAAGAACTCTTGCATAAAGAGTAACAGTCGCTACAGTGTATAAAAAAGTTTATATAAGGGATAGTTGAGGAAAGATGGTGGAGAAGGTGTTTGAAAATGGGACAATAAGAAGGTTAGAGTCAAAAGAATCAAACAGTAACTCTAGCTTTCCTAAGGATGCCTTCTCTCCATCAGTTTGTTTCTCAAGGAGTTAGTCTTCCTCTTTCTCCTCAGCACAAACTCGGATGAAGAAGAGATCAACCTACCCAAAATTTATGTAACTATTGCCTAACTTCATTCTGAGCAATAGGCTCCGATGCTCCTGTTAAAGTAGTGATTTTCAACCATGGTTCCTCTAAGAAGCACATGGGGAGAGTTCACATCTGCCTATGCCTGGGTCCAATACAAGAGATTCTCCACTAATAGAGTGTGGCCTAGGTATGGGTATATTTTAAAAGCTCCGTTAAGTCTATCTAAAGGACAGCCAGTGTAGCAAACCATTGCTAATGTATTGGTTCTGAAATTTTACCTGCAGAAATAATTATCTGGGGAAGCTCTTTAAAATGTAGATTTCTGAGCCATAGAACTTCAAATCTAGTAGGTGTGAAAGTAGGCCGGGACTCCACATTTTTAATAAACACTAAAGTGATACAAATGCAGCTAGTCTAGGACCACACTTTGAAAAATGCTGCATTAAAATTTTTCTCTTTTGATATGCTCCCAAAGCTCTAATTCTCACTAAATGATATATGAAAATTGACTATAAAATAAATGTAATTCATAACCGCACTAAAAAAAAATCCTGCTTCATTGTTATATTTGAATAAATGGATTTTGTGAACAATGTTTTGACTACTTAGAAACTTGGGGAGTTTTTTACCCACCTTACTATTATTTAACAAAAGATTCTTAGATATGAGATTTCAATGACTGGAAGAATGAAAGTTTCTTAGAAGTGAGAATTGAATGACTGTATTAGTTTTCTATTACTATCTACAAATTACTGCAAATTTAGTGGCTTACAGACGACATATTTTTATCATCTCATAAGTTTCTGTGCTTCAGGAATCTTGATATGTCCCTGTGTCAGAAAGATCAGAGACCTCAGGATCTCACAAAACTTCACTCTAGGTATTGGCCAGGTTGAGTGCATTTCTGGAGGAAACAAGCAAACAAGCTCATGTGACTGTAAGCAGAAATCTGTTGCTTGCAGTTAAGGACTAAGGTCCTCTTTCTTGCTGGTCATCTGCTAGGGTCCACTCTCAACTCCTAAAGGATCCTGCAGTTCCTTGTCACATTGCCCTTTCACAGGTCCTCTCACAACATGGCAACTTACTTTTTCAAAGCCAACAGGAAAATATCTCACTCCTGTTGGCTGAGACAGTCTTCTATAAAGTAATGTAACATCTTTGCTATATACCATCACCTTATCAAGGGAATCCTTTGTCATATTCTGTTGGCTAGAAGAAAGTCACAGGTTTTGCCAGCACACAAGAGAAAATTATGTAAGGGCTTAACTCACTGTGGGAAAATCTTAGAATTCTGAGTACAACAATGAGTAAATGAAGAAGCATCTTAATCATCAACTTTGTCTTAGAAGGAAATATGATAAGTGAAAAATAAAACCAGAAGAAAGAATGTGAGCAAATGTATGACCATGGAGAGATTAAGGAAAGAGGAATCCTGAAACTCCTCAAAATGGATTTCAAACACTGTTATTTAAAAGGTCAACTAAGTTGTAGTTGTAAGAAAACACTATAAATGTATACAATTCTTTGATATAACAAATATTGTCTTTGGTGATATTTTTATCATACATAAAGATGTTAATATACTCTATTTAAATTTTATAGTGCTAAAAGATGACCAAGTGGGTAAGAACAAAGAATCACTTTTGATGATTTGTATTAGTGATTTTATTTATTTAACAAGTAATTAAGTGTGGAAAAACAAAATTTACTTATATAAAAATATAGACCATGATTTAAAGTAGTAGGAGTTAAAAACCATGCTTGATTTCTGAGAAAAAGTTTTCTTCTTCACTGTCTTCTGGAGGAAGGGTCACTAATAATAGCTACTGGTAATAGGACCTATCCAGCCTCCAGTTCTTCCCATTCAGGAACAGCAATGCATTTCATCCATAATCTCCAGATTTTGGGGAATGAGATGAGCAAACCAGTGGCCCTTTCTACTACTGTTTATAAACATATAGTGTGCATATTTTAAAGGCAACGCAAAGCTTGAAGGTATGTTATCTAAACATTGTATATCTATGTTCTGATATGAAATACAGAATGTCAGCCACCCATGTCATAGTGATTTGTTGGCTGGCATCTTAGCAATTAATTAGGTTCTAGTTAATCCTAAATTACTTAAGGTTATATTTTATAATTAAGGCTTCTGATATTTGCAACTGGTATTTCCTAAGCTTTCTGTAGTATGGCTTGTCTATTCTCTGAGTCTGAAGCATCTCCTATAAAGACGTAACTATCAGAGAAAGTTACAAACTTTTTGCATATGTGTGTGTATATAAAATATGTGAAATATCAATTATAATCAATTTTAGTAGCTTTTCCATATGTAAATTTCTCATGGATGTCTTTTTAAAAAAATATATTTTTGTAGAGATGGTGTCTCACTATGCTGGCCAGACTTGTCTTAAACTCCTGGCCTCAAGTGATCCTCCCACTGTGGCCTCCCAACGTGCTGGGGTTATAGGTGTGAGTCACCATGCCAGGCCATCTCATGGATTTATTAAAGCAGGGATCTCAGCTGCAGACCAGTACTGGCTGATCCATGGCCTGAGAGAAATCAAGCTGCACAGCAGAAGGTGAGCTGGAGGCAAGGGAGCATTACCACCTGAACTCTGCTTCCTGTCTGTCAAATCAGCGGGGTCGTTAGATCCTCAGAGAAGCGCCAACTCTATTGTGAACTGTGCATGCGAGGGATCTAAGTTGTGCATGCCTTATGAGAATCTAATTAATGCCTGATGATCTTGGGTGGAAAAGTTTTATCCTGAAACCATCACCCACGCCGTACCCCAGCTTCCAGTCCATGTTAAAATTGTCTTCACAAAACTGGTCCCTGGTGCCAAAAAGGTTAGGGACTACTCTCGTAAAGGGTTATGGGCATTCAAGAATTCCTAAGCATTAGACTTATCATGATCTTAATGTGATGCTGTTAGGGAATTTATATTGCATATAACATGATTAAAAGCCCCTTCCTTGTGTTCTGCCTTAGGGAAAGTAAATTCAAAGTTAGATTTCTTTAGACTACTCAGTGAATGTAATATATTTAAACCAACTGTCAGACAGACTCTTTGCAATATGACCCTGAATTTGCAACCATTAGTTTCTGATTATCCAATCTGAGATGAATTCAGAACAGAGTCCTGGCCTAAGCACACAGAGTTGGCTACTTTCTCTTTGGCAGAATTACAAATTCTGTAACTTCACCAAAATCTGCTTTTGTTTTATTTTTAAAATTCAAATAAATATGTTTACTTAATTTAATAAACAATCCCATAAAATAAATTTAAAATTAATTTAGTGAATAGAGTCACATAGTTCGGAACTGAGTGAGCATGAACAGGTATATGTGAAAAGTCCCCCTCCCATCTCTGGCTCCCATATACCTAATTCTTATCCCTAATTTTACATTTAACAGCTGCTAATTTGTTTATTTGATCTCTTTTCATATCACTAAACATTAGCTCAACTTCTACATTTCCTGTTCTGTTGCATTGATTTGTCTATCAATTCATGCATTGATACTGCCACATTTTATTTTAGGACTTTATATTAAAAGTTAATACCTAACAAGGATGGTTTCTCATGCTTGCTCTTCTTTCTCAGTTTTTAGTAGTATGATTATTTACTTTTTTTTCTGCATGAACTCTAGAATTAGCTGGTCTAGTTAAAAAATTGTCACTAGTATTTTCAAATTGATTTAGGGAACGATGGTATTTTGGTTAGATTGTCTTTGCAGAAACACAATAAAGTTTCTGGATGATAGATTTTCTGATACTGCTGACAGACAAGTGAAATAAAATTTAGGAAAGTAGGAGTTAGAGGGAAGAGTTTGGATATGATTTCCAAGTTTCTGGCTTAGACTTCTGGGCAGCTATGGACTTGCAACAAAACAAGGTATAGAGTATTTAAAAATACTCAAATCCAGTGTGTGTGTGTGTGTGTGTGTGTGTGTGTGTTGGGAAGGGGAAAAAGAGAACTAATAAATGTACTCTTTGTCTTACGTTTATTTGGAAATAATTTTTAAAATTGATGAAAGTTGCAAGACTAGTATAAAGCATATCTGATAACCTTTACAAGATTCGCATATTAGTTTTTCTCACTTGTTCCCCACACCGGCAGGTACATTTATGAACCACTGGAAGCTGCAAGCATCATACCTCCTCACCCTTCATCCCTAAATGCTTCAGTCTATGTTTTCTAAGAATAAAGACATTCCTTTCCTAATTTACTATCCATATTGTGACTTTTTAGTTAACCTAGTCACATGTTGTTAGTTGGGAACAATTCATCAGCTCTTATTTCTCTTTTAAGGTGATTACAGTTTTGAAGAATGTAAGCCTTTAAAAAAGTGTTCTTCATGTGGTATTTGTCTCTTGTTTCCTGATGGGTAGATTTAGGTTATGCAACCCAGGATAGAATAGTACATAAATGATGAGTTCTCCATAGAATGTCATATCCCTAAATATAATGTACATCTGCCTCTCATTGATGATGTGGATTTTTATTATTTACATAAAAATGTTGCTGATTTCTTACCAGTGTAGTTACTATCATTCACCTGCAAGTAATATTTTTTTAAAAAGCTTTAGACAAAATAAATTTAACAGATTTTTTTGAGCATTTAAGGGCACATGAATTGGGCAGTACTCAAAACCAGAATAGGTTGAGAGAGTTCCACTTTAGCAGCATGAGCAGCACGCTTTTATAGACGAGTGCAGAAGCAAGGTAAAGAAATTACTTGATTGGCTACAGCTAGGCATCTGCCTTATTTGGGTGTAATTCAGGGGAATGGCCTTAGTTATATAACTAATGGTTAGCTGGCTGTTTTTGATTGACTGAAATTAGTTTGCATATTTTTGTTGACGTTTTTTGTTCCAAAATTAATCGGCTACAAGGAATGCTTCTAAGTTTCAGTTTGCTTGGGTAAACTGGCTTTCAAATGGCCTCCTGCTTATTTTGTTTTAACAGTAATAAGTAATCTGTGGGAAGAGATTTAATACCATAAAAAGATTCTACTCCTGATCAAGCTGTCCTCTCCAGATGTGTTGTTCATTGATGATTTTTACCAGTTTCAGTATTTATCATGAGAGTGCTATAAATGATGATTTTTTCTAACTGCATCAATTCCTGTGTGTTTTATCAGGGACTATCCCATTCCTCACCTCTCTATTTATATTTATTTGTCTATCATCAGTATGATAATAGGTTTTTTTAAGGTTTCTAATCCAGCAATTAATTCATTTTGGATATATTGTTAGGGTACCTTTGTGGCTGTGTTTTCTCTCCAGCTAAATTATGATCTTTCCAACACTAAGAACTATACTTCTTTTTCCTTTTTATTAAATTGCCTTCTCTCTACATACATATACACACACAAAACCCCTAATCCAGAGCCCTGTTTACAGAAGTCATCCATTAAAGACTGAATAAATGACCAACCAGTTTGAGGAGGCTGGAAATGACATTTGTAGCTTCAAGCCACAGTTACCATGTAAGTGCCCTATGTGGATTGTTGTAGTCACCACCAAATGAAATATTGGAAGTACAGCATGAATCACTGTGATAACTGTTTAGGATAATTCTATACAGAAACAACATTTTTATTTTAAGTACACCTCAAAGGCTATCTCCATTACAGACCAAAACTACAGCATGTATTTAATGGGGCACATTTGCCTAACATTTCAAACATTAATCCTTTGCTTGTATTGTGTATGAAACGCCACATAGTTAAGTTTGATTTCAACTTCTTTCACTATACTGTAGCGTTTAATGTTCCCTCCATTACAATATATATATTTTTTTAAGTATAAAACTTGCTCTGATTCTTCACTTCCCACCTGAATCTCTCTGGTTTGTTTCTCCTGTGATACTCTTGAAAGCTGCAAAAACAGCTAATACTTGCCCTAGTAACCACAAAGTCTAGATAGGACATTCACTTCAGAGACAGCACATTGTTGGTAGATTAAAAGTAAGTCTTGTTTTTCAGTTAATTTTCAAGAATATGGGTTTTTCTTATATGGTTGAAATTACTTACATGGGCTTTTGAGATGTCAGAAGTCCTTTAGGAAAATTTGTATTTGTAGATATGTGTATATAAACACACATTTTTCTATGCCTTGTCATATATCTGTTCACATAGGATATACACAGATATGGTTCCTTTTCCCAGCGAACTGTTTCATTTATTATTTCCAAGTTGACTCAGTGACATAGGGAGTATTTCAGCTTCAATAAATCCCTTTTTTTGGTATCATATCTCCTCTCTTCTATCCTAGCACATTATGTGGTGGAAGATGTTCTCTAAAGACATTAGTTCTTGGTAGTTGTCATAAGAGACTTCTAAGCTCAGAGATTTTTAACGCATTATCTCAAGCTTCTAAAACTAGCCTTTGCTGGCATTTTCTGTGTATTCCATATTTTACTGAAGAAACTTTATCTTATACAATTTCTGTTACAACCTTCAGGCTTGCAGTAAAGGTTTTTATACACACATATACACATACACACACAAATGAAGGAATTGTATTTAAATAAATCACTGGCAAAAACTCCCAAATCCTAGCTATGGGTCCAGCTTGGTGATCCACAGATTGGTGTGGCCTAAGAGTCACCTCTTTATAAATGGGTGAGCATACCAGTTGGGAGCAACATATAAGCTGGTATAGTTGGTGATGCATTATTATAAGCAGTTTTTAACATCACTACATTAAGATATAACAAAAATGCAAAGAATCTAATAAATGGATAAAGGGGTTAACATATCAAAATTAGGAATGTTTAATAAATGAAATATCTGGAAATGAGTTCAATTTGCTTTTCTTTCTCTCTTTCTCTATTTCTCTGCTCTCTCACTCCCAACTTCACAAACTTACTGTATCATTTGCCATTTACATTTGGAAAAATTGGAAAACAGTATTTGGCAAAGCTTAAAAAGCTTCCTATTATCACAAGGCAAAAGGAATACTTTAGTATCGTTAAAACTAATTTTGGTTTTAAGTCCCTTGTTCTTTCTTGTGTACCACTACAACACTTTATAATATTTTGGGTCAATTGAGCATTGAGAACAAAACATAAGTATTATCTTTTTTCCTTGGAACTTAATGTTTTTAATAGAAAACTGGGTGCCATTGCAGTTCTATCATTTGAAAATGTAACTTTTATCTGCATCTCAAAATATCTTTTATTCTCTATTTATTTTTACTATTTTTACCACTATTACCTTACCTCATGTTCTAACCACATAATGTTTAGTCCACATGTTTCTAAAATTTATTCTTATCTTTACTGGAATACTATTTCCCAGAGGATCATGAAAGTGTTAGTCTTAGTTTGCACATGGTGGTATGCTAAAAGATGTGGTGTCATGCAGTAAAAAGTAAACAGGCCCCAGGGAGGTTGAAAGGCTGCGTTCACAACCTGTGTCTGTCACTGGCTAGCTGTGTTTCTATGCACAAATAAGTTAACCATGCCTTGCTTATTTATGTGATATAAACTATTATCAGTTTCTTCAAATAGTCATTGAAAGGATTAAACTAAATAAGATAACACACATAAAACACCTAGCACACTCTGGAAAATAGGTGGTATTCATAATGCGCTAATTACTATTATTTTAATTATTATCGTGTTTTTTTAAATTTTAGATTGTGAGACTAGGGCAAAATAATTGGTCTACTCTACCACTTCATATAAGGAGGTTGCAGACAGATTTCAGTATTGTCCCTGATTGCCTCCAAGGGCTGGGAAAATTCTCAAACTTTTATCTTTCTCTCTGTATAGCAGAAATAAATCATGTACCTAGGAAGTAGTGATGGCTATTAGCTGATGAGTTTTATAGTAATCTATAAATACTGGGTGGTGGGTGTTAGTTATTTCTTCACCTGAAACCTTTTATTATAAGATTTTAACTGATTCATTAGAAGTCTTTTGTGTTTGTGTGATTGTATAAATGGAATTAAAAGAGCGAATTTTAGCAGAAAGATTTTAGAGACAGCTACCATATATCTCGTCCCTTTAAGTGATTTCTTCTTAAGGTTTTATTTTTAGGAGCCTTTTTAGCATTTTTGTGACAACCCTTCCCCCAAGCAAATCAGGAAGTATCAAAGAACAGCGGGGGTTGTTAAAAATGGTATTCTGGAACATCATCCTGATTTCCCTTAGGGAACCATTTTGACATTTTATCAGACGGTGTCTTGCAGTCTACAGAGCTTTTACTTACATCTAAGACTTAAAATCCATAAAAATCAATTGTATTTTTATTGTATTTGCATTTATATAGATTCTTTAATATATTTTATATCATAGCTCTTCTACAGACCAATGAATTATGTAGTTTTATAGCAAGGACTATATCTGGTAAAACTGACAACTATTATTTACAAAAGTCCCCCTTTTACACATTTCTGCATATGAGAAAAAATGTTGCAGATTATGAAACAGTATAGAGGAAAAATAATTACAACTTACAAGTTATTGTCTTTAATGTCAACAGTGATTATAAAGCATTATACTGAGTGTATACACACACACACACACACACACACCTCTCTCTCTCTCTCTACACACACACACACACACACACACACACACACACACATATATTAAGGGACTTTTCTTACCTCAGGCAACCAACTAGGTACATTTCAACCTCATCACATCAGAGCCCCCTTCTATAGTATGAGCTTGGACTTTTGGCCAGGATGTATTTCTAGTGCTGGCAAACATTTATTCATGACTTGTACTCAGACTCTTGGCTATAGAAGGGATGCTTGAAAGCTATGTGTGACTAAAAATAATTCTAAGCAATCATTAACATAAATTATATAATTCTGTCATCCCTTCAGGGCTAGTTTCACAACAGACGATTGGTAAGCTTTGCCACATTGTTGGTAAGAATACAGACTGGAATTAGCAAGTGAGAAATCTAATGGATTTGAGGGAAATAAAAAAAGAGGTAATTTATTCCATAAATTAGGAGTTTTACTATTTTCTAAATTCAATTTCATCTCGAGGTCCATAATTGAAAGAAATATAACATGACTTACTATACTAATGTGTCAAAGTGTATTAACTAGCAGGAACACTGCTGGTCTGCACAGTGGCGGGAGGTGGGGGTCTCCTGTGCTTTTTTGAAAACAAATGTTTGATCTTCCATATACTTACTTAAATTCAATAAAAATATGCTTCAAATAAAACTATAAAATTACCTTTACTGATACTATCTTATACAGTTGATGATCTTTGGGATATTATGAAGTAAAAACTGACTGGTTCATGTATATATATTAACCCTTTACAAATAATCACATAACCATAGGGTTTCATGAGCTCTCTCTGTAACACTGATCACAGAGTTAAGAATCTGCAGATTAAAAGATTTCCATTTAGTAATCTCCATGGTTCTTATAGCTGCTTCACCATTAGAGTTGACCCAATGAGTTTTAAAAAACAGATATCTGGTCCCAAACCAGACCTACTGAATCAAATTTTCCAGGGGTGATGGAGTACAGAACTTTTTTTCCCAGTGCCTTTCAAGAGATTCATTTGACAAGCCAGGTTTGAGAACCATGGATATAGACCAAAGCCAGACAAATATGATAGAGTTTTTATCTCTAAGTATGCTCAAAAATGGGGATTTCAGTAGGTCCATATGCAAGGTGTATTTGAGATTAATTACTCTGCCATGACATAATTTTAAATATATTTTTCCTGCAAAACAAGACTATAGGCCCTACCTGGATTCACATTAGAAACAATGACATTCAGCCTTGCCCTCCTTTTTTATCAGGTATTCACAATGTTTAAGGATTATATTTAACTTGGCATTTTTTTAATCTGTAGTAGCCCAAATATGGAGATGTGGATACCAATAGCAGGAGAAGTCTGAGAGGTATAAAGTCAACTAGTAACAAGTCTTACTAGAAGAACCATTTCAAATGTCAAGAAATTAAATTTGGCTCTTTAAATTTTGGTGGGCCATTGGGGCAGATAATTATTACTACATATGCATTTCTACTGTCAATCCAAATCTTATGAAATATAAATGAAAATATGGCCTTGTCATTTTTTTCTTAGGTAGAATAACAAACCCTTGAAACCCCAGACTTTCACATATTATTTTAGATAGCATCTAAACACACACATATACAAACATATATGCATAACTATCTCAGGGTTAACTGAACCATTGTGATCATAAATACTTTGACATAACTCTGACAAAATTGCATAACCTATTTCTAATAATTAAAATGTATAGTCACAAGAAGAATCTTGAACTAATCATCAGCCCCTGCCAAAGAGAAATAATGAATTTAAGCTTATGTGCTGAATGTATACAACATCCTGAAATTTGAACCAATTCTTTTTTCTACTTAACTTTAAAAAAAAAAAAAAACTCCAACTAATGAACCAGCTGGAACTGGAAAAAGTAAACTTAAATAGTTTCTAAAACTGAAATATCAATACAGAGCAAAACTGAAATATCAGAACATCTGCTACATCGACTCTGAATTGGCTGAAACTTTATTTGGTTTAATTCCTCAGTGCAAACAGCCAAATGTAGATATAGCTATATTTTGATTGGCTCAATAGACAATTCCCCAGGGGTGCAGAAACAGAAACTCTTAACCAAAAATCACTTGGCTTCATCTGGTTAACTCTGGTGCATTAAAGCCAATTCCTCCTAAATACTTTCTGCTGGATGAATCTGTATATTTGTCCTTTGTTTTGAATACATACATTCAGAAACACTCATAATTCTAACTAAATTGACTATTGCATAACACCATTTTGTTTTCTTATTTCTCTTGTTAGATTACTTGGGGATTCTCTTTCGCTTTGTGACTACACAGCATGACTATTTTATAGAGTTTTCTAATTTAAAAAATTTCAAATAATATTTCAATATTTCACATCTATTATTTCATTTAGTCTCCACATTTTTATAGTTTTTCTAACTTTCAAAGCAGTTTCACACCTATTACTTCATTTAGTCATATTTTTAATAAAGTGTATTCATTTCCATGTTATGTATTTAAAATTCCCCCTCAAAGCAGAGTATGTTCAAATATTTTAATAATAAGCATTTCCACTAAAAATAAAAAGGAAAACCTCACATATTTTTTACATCACCTCTCCTGTTTCTTACTCTTCTTGTTTAAAAGGTTATAGACACTTATCAGTTTTGCTTCTGTGTCATCATTCAGTATTTGTTTTTAAGTTCCTACTATGTGAAAAAGCACTTCTTAATTGCTAAGAAGAATACAAAAAAAGAGTGGACGGAGATATTTTTGAGCACAGGATATTTGCATTCTAATAAGGAAAGTAAGTTGACTTCCTCCTTAAACTTCAAATTTACTCATATATTATCACATAATTATCAAAATCTTGGTTTCATGGCTATTTCTATCTTTCCTTCTTGACCATGAATTATTTGAAAACAAAGATTGAGTCTCATTGATTTTCAGATCCTAGCAGGAACTCAGTGTTGGACATGTCCTATTATATTTGATGTTTTATGTCACTCCCAGTTTTAAATCTTAATTTCTCCTATTGCCTTAGACAGAATTAAACCCCTCAGGATGTAACAGATATTTTGTGATTTCAGGCTGCATTTTCCTTTATGATATTATGTTAGTGCAAAAGTAACTGGGGTTTTTGCCATAATAGTTACTAGCCACATGTGTTGAGCACTTGAAATGTAACTAGTCTGAATTAAGATGGTAATATGGTTTGCCTGCATCCCCACCCAATCTCATCTTGAATTGTAACTCCCACAACTCCCATGTGTCATGGGAGGAACCTGGTGAGAGGTGATTGAATTATGTTGATTCCCAATGTGCATCCTTAGGGACTTGGTGCCCTGTGTCCCAGCTGCTACAACCATTGTTGAAAGGGATCAATGTAGAGCTCAGGCTGTGGCTTCAAAGGGTGCAAGCCTCAAGCCTTGGCAGCTTCCATGTAGTGTTGAGCTTGTTGGTGCACAGAAGTCAAGAACTGGGGTTTGGAAACTGCCACCTAGATTTCAGAGGATGTATGGAAATGCCTGGATATCCAGGCTGAAGTTTGCTGCAGGGACAGGGCTCCCATAGAGAACCGCTGCTATGGCAGTAGGTAAGAGAAATGTGGGGTGAGAGCCCTCACACAGAGTCTCTACTGGGACACTGCCTAGTGGAGCTGTGAAAAGAGGGCCACCATCCTCCAGACTCCAGAATGGTAGATCCACTGACAACTTGCATCATGCACCTGAAAAAGCTGCAGACACTCAGTGTCAGTGCATGAAAGCAGCTGGGAGGGAGGCTGGACTCTGCAAAGCCACAGAGGTGGAGCTGCTCAAGACCATGGGACCTCACCTCTTACATCAGTGTGACCTGGATGTGAGACATGGAGTCAAAGGCAATCATTTTCGAGCTTTAAGATTTGACTGCCCTGCTGGATTACAGACTTGCATGGGGTTGTGTATCCCCTTTGTTTTGGCCAATTTCTCCCATTTGGAATGGCTGTATTTACTCAATGCCTGCACCCACACTGTATCTAGGAAGTAACTAACTTGCTTTTGATTTTACAGGCTCATAGTCAAAAGGGACTTGCCTTGTCTCAGATGAGACGCTGGACTGTGGACTTTTGAGTTAATGCTGAAATGAGTTAAGACTTTGGGGGACTGTTGGGAAGGTGTGATTAGTTTTGAAATGTGAGGACATGAGATTTGAGAGAAGCTGAGGTGGAATGGTATGTTTTGGTTGTGTCCCCACCCAAATCTCATATTCAGTTGTAACTAACACAATTCCCACATGTCATGGGAGGAACCCAGTGAGAGGTGATTGAATTATGAGAGTGGGTCTTTCTTGTGCTGTTCTCATGAGAGTGAATGAGTCTTATGATCTTTGATGGTTTAAAAAATGGGAATTTCTCTGCACAAGCTCTCTCCTTGCCTGCTGCCATCCATGTTAGATGTGACTTGCTCCTCCTTGCCTTCTGCCATGAACGTAAGGCTTCCCCAGTCATGTGGAACATCTTTGTTTTATAAATTTCCCAGTCTTGGGTATGTGTTTGTCAGCAGCATGAAAACAGACTAATTCATATGGCTATAAAAGGGAAATACATACGAGATTTTGATAACATGATATGAAAACAATGCTATAAAATGTCTCATTAATCATTTTTATCTGTAGTATATGTTGAAATGATATGTTGGTTATATTAAATACAATTTGTTATTTAAGTGAACTGACTTTTTTTTTTTGCTTTCTCAAAAAGTGTAGTTACCAGAAAATTTAGAATTATATGAGTCGATCACATTGATGACTCATTATATTTTTCTTGGCAAGAGATACTCAAGCTCCTGCCCTGACCCTTTCCTTATTTTCCATAAGCGCCCTGTTTCCCCTTTTAAAAATAACTCTTTGCTGCCTTCCACCGTGAATACTAAATTCTTTCTTAAATACCTTTGCATGTTTGCTTGGTAGGCTGTCTGCTTTTAGCACAGCCCATTGGCAAAGGCCTACTCACTGCATACCTCCTCTGACACTGGCAACACATGTTTTAGATGTCTGTGTCTGCAATACCACATTATCATCTGCAAAGCTTTACCTAGTACATAACCACATTCTGTTACATTTCTTGGTTTCCTTCTGCCTCTCTTAAGGTGGGAACTGATTCTCTCTGAATCTTATCAGTTGAAGAGTTTCTGGCTTAGTAATGTTATGTTTGTAACATTACTTTGTAAATGTTAGATGAATGCAAGGAACTGGTTGAACATTTAGAAAATCTAGAGTAGAACTTCATGATTTCTTTCCCCAGATCTGTGTAGCTTGAACCTGAACACACCACCCTTTAAAAATAAATAAACAAAAGTACGTACCTGGCTAAAAATTTCCCACTCCTCTCACCAAAAAACAAACAAAAACACCAGCTCAAAATTAGAAACCACTACAGAAATAGTTTCTTATAATACTAGAAAACATTTAACTTCCATAAAATAAAGCAAAAAAGTCTCAAATGTTTTTGTTCTTGTGTCCTAGCTCCAATGTCAAAAGGTCATGAAAAAATAAAAACAGCTGGAAATAGTTGATGAGGAAATAGTGACAATCTGTTACAATATAGTAATTCAGGCATTTAATAAGAAAATAGATCTTAAAGGGGCTTTTAATTCATTAAAAATAATGAAACTTTTCATTTGAGGATGGTGTTTCTACAGTGGCAGCTTCACTTTTTGTCTTCAGAATGGTTGATAAATTATCTGGTAACAGGGGCTGGGCACAGTGGCTTACAACTGTAATCCCAGCACTTTGGGAGGCCAAGGTGGGTGGATCACTTGAGGTCAGGAGTTTGAGACCAGCCTGGCCAACATAGTGAAACTCCCTCTCTACTAAATAAATAAATACACAAATTAGCCAAGTAGCCGAGCGTGGTGGCAGGTGCCTGTAATCCCAGCTACTCTGGAGGCTGAGGCAGGAGATTCCCTTCAACACAGGAGGCAGAGGTTGCAGCGAGCCCAGATTGTGCCATGGCACTCCAGCCTGGTCAACAAGAGTGAAACTCCATCTCAATAAAATAAAATAATAATAATAATTTCTATCACAACCATTAAAAATGGGCTGATAGCTGTTGATAGCTCTAGGCATTATGGAAATTACCTTATACTTCATCAGATAAACTAAATCCTTCACTGAAGAATGAGAAGGGAACCAGAACGAGCAAAGAAGAAAAGCCTCCACCACTTCCAAAGGCACAATAAACATTTATGTTTGCTCCAGAGACATCTTGGTTTGCCAGCCGCAAGCATCTCGGTTTTGTCCACAAGCATTTGGACTTGCACAAAAGCCTTCTCCTCATCTCCAGAGGTTGCCTGATCTAGCAAATGGAACATACTTCCCCACATTTGTGTCTGCCTCATATTTTCTGTCGGGAGGGCGATTTTAACTTCACCTCACCCAAAGCCAATTAGATGGTATCTGGCTTCTTATAGCTTCCTCACTGATTTTCCACCAGTATATGTGATGAAACAGAAACCTCTTCTTTCATTTGTTCTTAGACACAGGGGAATCTCAATTTTCTTAATCGTTCCAAACGTCCCAAAGCACTGTCTGATTTTTCCTTCAGACAGACAGGGGTTCATCCCATCCACAAAAACCTTTTTTGGGGGGAATTTAGGTGGCATCACATTAGCCCCTTTAAGATCTATTTTCTTGTCATCCAATTTGTCCTCTTTCACTTGGAGCATCTTTTCAACAGTGGTGCTGTCTTTGAAATGCACAAATCCAAACCCCCTGAATAGCCCAGTGTCTGCGAAGGTTTTAGTGGCGAAGCCTAAGATCTCGCCAAATTGAGACAAGTATTTGAGAAGAGCTGGCTTACTGATATCACGGGATAGTCACTTGATGAACATCCTTCTGGTACCCTGCTGAGTCTTGCTGGCCTAAGTTCTGAACTCTTTAGGGAAATGTTCTGTTTCATGGAGTTTTTTTACGGAAAAAGCCAACATCATCTATAGTGTTGAGACATATGTCAGCAATATTGGCGAATAGCATCACTAAGGTTCAACTGACAGAGGTGGAACATGGGAATTGGTAGGGAAGGTGACAGAACAGGCATGTGGTGATGTAGGAATAAGGCAGTGAGTGGTATGAATTTTAAAATGGGCGCTGAGGAGGGTTCCCTGTTTTACAATAAGTATCTTGCTTCTACAGAAGTAGGTTTGTTTCCAGGCTGGTTTTTGTGTCCCTATGACAATAGCCCACAAAAGGCAACATTTGCCACAGGGGACAGCAACCCCTAGTCTTGTACTATCTCTTCAGGTTGTATCTCCTTCAAGTTTTGTTAAAGCCCTTTTTTTCTTTCTGGATGATGCCTTGCATGTTTAAACAGCTGCTTGCTCCTTGCATCCTTTGGGTGATTTTAATATTCCTTTGAAGTATTTGGGGGCAGAAATGGGAAAGGAGATAGCAGAGGCAGAAGTGAAATGTAATGCTACAGGGAAAGAAAATGTCAATGCATAATTTGGAGATTAGAGAAACGAGTCATATTTTAAAAACATACTCAATGAAATTAAAGCCTAGGGAAAAAGAGTTATTTCATAAACAAAGGTAAAATTAAAACCTTTAGCAAAAAATCACTTGTTCACACTTTATTTATAAACTATTTGAAGCCCCATCTGTCCCCACATTTTAGATGCTATTCCAAACCCGGGTACATTTGTTTGTCCTGAACATTATTCACCAAATACCTTTGTTTCCTCCTCATCCAACACTCCCTTCCATCTGCCTAATTCTTATAGCCTTCTCTGAGAGCCTCTCCTCTGTAAGCCTATAACATTCTTTGTATACATCTTTATCAAGGTGCTTATATATGTGTCTGTCTTCCCCAACGATCAGCAAGCTTGTGTGGATCTGCACTGGGCCATACTTAAAGGTCTCAGCACATAGTGTAATACATGTAATAACTGGCACATTTAAAGAAAGGAACTCACTAAATACTTGTTGAAATAAACCAAACAGTGGAGTTCTGAGGACATTTCTGAAAATTCTTGGTCTAACTGCCTCTGAGAGGATGTCAGTTGTAGATTACTTTCTGAGTGCTGATCTGCTACAATTTGGGGAAACTGGTCTATCTTTCTAGAGTTAAGACAAGCTTATTAAAGGGGCTGCAAGTTTGAAATTTTCTTATTTCTTGATCATTTGTAAACCAACTAAGATAACCACAGAGTAGCCAGTGCTCTATTCAGCTCCAGCTTTTATTAGAACAGAAATCTTAAGGGAATTATACTTTCTGTGTATTTCTAAACTAATGAAGCGCCTTGCTGGCTAGTTATTTACCTATTGCTATTTACCTAACTAGGTCATGGCTGACATCATAATTTTGTCTCCTGTGTGGCCTGGTTGGATTTATTTAATTACATGGCTACAGGCTGCACCCTTTACCCTAGGGGAACAAGGAATTACTGGATCTGAACATGTCAATGAATCAGTGAAAAAAATATCCTCACTTCTGGATACACAATTCAAAGCATTTTACCTACTAATCTTGGGTGCTCCGGGGAACAAGGAATTACTGGATATGAACATGTCAATGGATCAGTGAAAAAAATATCCTCACTTGTGGATACACAATTCAAAGCATTTAACCTACTAATCTTGGGCCAATAGTGTCATCTTGCTACATGAGAGAAAACACATTATTGTGTAATTATTTTTGAGGCAGTAAAAAGAAGCATTTTCTAAGAAATTATGTCTACTCTTGGTTCCCTAATGAAAATAAGTATGTTGACTCAGGTTCTCTCCTCCCACACACATGCTCCATGACCTTTAGCTGTCTAAAATGTTTGGAAATAACTCCTTTCCTCTATAATATCTGAAGAAATTAGAATCTGTGCTATTTAGCTTTAGTTTTCTATGGAAGTTTTGCCATGCAACTTTATTTTAGGTGTTGAAATATTATCATCAGCTTCCTAATGTTAATTTTCCTCATGGAGTAATGCAGTAACAAAAAATATTGACTTGTAATTTATTCTTATTGCACATTAACTCAAAACACATATATTGGAGATTTGAATGGAAGTAATTTGAGATTTATTCCCTGAGAAATGAATGAATGAATGTTAGGCACCCAAACAGTTACCAAAGTTATTTTATAAATGTAGAATACCTGTGAAAACAAGCACTGTAAATTAAATAACAAAAGACACAGAAGCTGGGGATATAAAATAAGAATTTCCTGCTGCTGGGGTTAGGGAGACCAAGTGGTACAAAACATGCAGGCTATCATAATTTTTCTATTTTAGGGAATATGGCACACCTTATTTGGATTTCGTTTACTGAGATCTAAACCACCCCTGAAATACTTATAGCTCTTAATTTGATAGTCCCTTGGACGTTGGTATCTCATTCATAATTGTTGGAGAATGGGGGATAAGAAGAAGGATGACATATGCCTTTAGGGTTAATCTGTCTCTCTTATCATGGGACTCAATCTTGGTAGAAGGATGCTGTGGGATCCATAAATCAGAAATGTAACCTGGATGTATCCTGATTTGATATGCTGGCATAGAGCTGTCTCTGTGGTAATATGTTCTTTAATGCTCTGTTGAACCTGTTCTTTTTAGTAAAATGAAAATGCATGTGTTTGACATACTTGGTCTAGTTGGTTGTTTGATAAAATGAGATTTTCCTTGCTCTTTTTCCTCTTCATTTTCCGCAGTAACTGCCAGTGCCTATTACTTAAATTAAGTTGAGAGTGCTAACACGTAGTATGAAAAATGATCTTTTAGGAAATACTATTCTCTACCAACTTTGAGTGTATCCAAATAGTGGTCTAGCTAAATGTAGTATATTACACAGAGACTAAAAATTAATTTGACATAAAAAAAGTTTTTAATGACTGAATCCAGCTGCGAGACTTCTGCCTAGATGAGAGTCATTTAAAAACTCCTCTTTGCCATTTGTAAAGAAGTCAAATGTGTCTGGTTGTAGCGTTGTAGGAAGACAACATAACTTTTGCAATTTCAAGACTGCTTCACAAGACATGTACAGGTATTAAACATGCTTTCCTCTTTGGAATACTGCTTAAAATAGGCAGTTCAATTACGCTGATCTCAAAGACTATTTTAAAGTTTTTTTTAAAAAAAGAAGAATTAGTAGAAAGAGAGCCTCTTTCTTCTCCCTGACAATGCACTGAACGATATGCGGTGTATGGTAAGAGAAGTTCTACTGTGATGCTTTTTGTGACTCTCAGTCCTCCTTAGGAGAAGTGTTATTGTATACTTTAGAGATTGCCTGGTAGCTGGTTTGGTTAGGATCTACCATGGACAAGGAATCCATTTCTCAAGCACTTATACATATCTGGAGAATACTGGAACAGTATGTGACCTTGCGTTTCTCATTTTCTTTCTTTAACCCCTTATTAGCTGGTGTCATATGAAAGAGTTGGGAGTACTCTATGCATGAACAGATAAAAAGACAAATTCCAAAACTGGGCTTTTGAGGGTTTTTTGTTAGTTTTGGGGGGGTTTTTTTGTATGAAGATCAGAGTTCCCTACACCCTACACCTGTTGAGTTGAATTAAACTTCATAAACATTGCAAACTATTTTGATGTTTTGCAACACTTAATTATTTTTGTGACTTTAACTTTTTTGGCAAAGAAAAAAATCTTTACATGCCACTTCCTTTTTCCTTCTAAGTGTTATTTAGGGGATGAGTATTGGTTGTATTTTTCTTGAATTAATGAAATCTGTATTGCTCATAATTGAATTGTAAAAGTCATAAACGTAATCATGCTTACATATGAATCATGCAAATGTAGAGTTTAGATATTATTGTCATCCAAACATATGAATATGTGGAGCCAACATATACATTGTAGAGAAGTCTGTGCATATAAGGCTTATTGAAGGCTTCTAAAGAATGTCTGATTACTTTATTCATATACTGTTTAATGCGAACTTCTTCCCAGTTGTTTTTGCTGGGTCAAAAATGTATATATTTAAATATACATAAACTTTGGACCTTCAGCCTAAGAAATAAAAGTAGTGAGTATAGATTTTATTCTATAGTACTTTCTTTTTACTCATAAACAGTTTTCACATATCTTTGTTAGTGAAAAATATGCTGACCAATAATTTACAGTTGTGATTATTTTATGAGTATATAGTTCCAGATTTTATAGGGGAGAACATGCTCTTACACCCATGTCTGGTCCCCTTCCAGTTTCAACAAACACATAAAATTAATGCTGATCAAAGAAAGTGCAGTTGCGGAGTTAGAGAATTGCAGAGGTCTGTGCACAGTACATAAAACATGCAGAAAGGATTTAAGAATACAATCAATACCAACTGAAGTGGTATTGAGAATAGTCTGACAGAGATGGACACAAGAAGGTTAATGCTGCTTCAGTGAAACACTTGGGTCAGTTAGGAATACAAGAAAGATTTTAGGTGCATCTATAATTGGAGGAATCAGGGATAAGAAAACAAATACAAAGTTAAAAGTTTGTGTTTTTCACCTAAAGAGAAATATGAAGATAAACACCAAGTATCTTTTTATGAGAAATATATGGTGAATCAGTACCCAGCTGTAAACTAGTTTTAGGCTTTTCACTGTTTCTCTTGACAATGATTTGCTTCTATCTGGAAGTATTACCTGCAGTAAGTGACACTGGGTAAACAATCCAAATACTACAGATTTATGCCCATTCAATTGCTTTTTGCTTTGTGGTGTTGTGGTTGTTGATATGTTCATGCAAATGGAAGGCTTCAGAATTCCAAACATTAAAGTTCCCAGTACTTTTATGGATATGGGGAGCAAAAATTCTTATTTGGCAGGTCATTTTAAAAAATCTGTCAATATCCAGTTCACTTTTTCACCAGCATGGACTCTTCTATGTGTAATCAACTAAATAATTTTGTTTTTGTTTCAATATCCAGTGATTGATTAGGGTTTCATATTTTTCTGACAATTTAAAATCTGAATTACTTGTGCCTTATTTATGTAGATATATCCTAATATATTCCTAATATATCACCTAATTTAGCCTTAATATCCATTCTCAATATTTTTACAGACTGACCTTAAAGAATAATGTAAAACTTCTATAAATTCAGTGTATTCATGCATTTGGCCAAAAGGAAATGAGCATTAGACAGAGAAGGGGGGTAACAGTGTTTCAGTTGGAGAAAGTATCATGCACAAAATTCTGGATATGTTCTAAGGGAAGCAATGGGTTAGCTGGAGTATTGTTTACATGGCAACACATGATAGGAGAAGAGATTGAAAATTTGAGTCCTTTTTATATATGCAACAAACATTTCTGAGCCCTCCCATGTGTAAGGCACTGCACGAGGATTTGCAAATACAAAGATGAATAAAACATTTTCATGAATTTTACAGTAGGATGGTAAACACAAGCTCCATTATAATATAAATATAGACACATATGTAAACAGAGATTGTTTTGGAAGTGGGGAGAAGGAGGTAAAAAAAAAAAAACACAGCTTAGAGGCAGGAAAATGTAAAATGTTCCAAAGGAAGAGAAGAGAGTGAGAAGCCAAGAAAGGTCAGCATCTCAGGAGGAAAGCCCTGAGATGCTCCAACATTTAAGGTACCAGTTACCTTTTAACAACCTATGGAGCTTATGACAATTTAAAGATGAATCTATTTGGTTTTAGAAAGCTTTAGAAAATACATTGTCTTTGAAGATTCAGAAAATGATTAAACTACAGACAAAATCACCACACTTAGTTGATTTCCCTTGTAGAATATGATGTATTGTAGTAATATCCTTCTTGTATCTTTGTGACCACATATAAATGAGCTGAAAATATAAAGGACCCCTGCTGTACAGGAACTGTGAAGACAAGGTAGGAGGCCAGTTTTTCCAAGGAGATTTTATTGGCTTTATAAGTCAACTTTGATTTTTTAAGGTAGTCTGTTTATATCTGAAATTATGCCATTCTAGTCTAAGCCTTGGTAAAATAATTAGCATCTCCAATTTTGTTATGTCAAAAGAGAAAGCAGATTATTATTGCACTTATGCAAATAACTACACTGCTATAAGTTGAGAACACTCACAAATAGTTTCTAAATTCTAGAGAAATCAGGTAGTGAAAAGGCAACATGCCCTAAATTTTGCTTACAGAAGTAAAATTTACTCAATTGCTAAAAGTTGTAAACAGCTCAAAAGAATAAAAATTCCCTTGACTCTGAAAACAAAAGGATTAGCAATGTTTAGCATATCACCTCTTCATGAAAGTCTTAGAAATTTGTTTCTTTTCTCTATTCTAATGGCACAATTTTAAAGTTATCAGAGATCTGCATTCAAGAGTACCCATAAGAGTTCTATATCTAACTATAAATCACCATTTGAAAAGGATTAAAATAAGACAACAATTGTCTGTGGGTGACAAAATTCTCAGGACAGCCATAGTTTAAAAATGCAATAAATAAGAAAATCTTGTCGTATTTTTGACACATACCAATTTAACATAAAAGTTATAATTATTACTGATTACATATGCTGAGAAAAAACAACTATAGAAACATTATGCAATTTTGTAACACATATTAATGAAATGTTACAAAAGAATACAGAGTCTTATTGTACTTATGCAAAGAACTACACCAATGTAAGTTAAGAATACTAACAAATAGTTTCTAAATTCTGGAGAAATCAGGTAGTTTCTCAATTCTGGAGAAATTAATTTTATATTAATATAACCCAAAGACAAATTTAAAAAACATATTATATTTGACAATGCTTTCTGTATGATTTTAATGTATCAAGTGAGAATAATATGTCTCTTTTGGACTTTAGAAGATTTAATTTTTTTACAACAACTCAGAATTTGATCTTGGAAACTTTGTCAAGTATCAAAGTTTTAAAACCCTTGATATCACAAAATACAATCTCAGGTCACCATAAGTCGTTCATTTATCTAAAATTATAGCTCAAAAATTTTAAAAGAGAAAAAACAATTTTTAAAATTTTTCTCCTATCTCATATAGAAGAGACTCAGCTTTTCAAACAACAAGAACGAATGAAGATAGCATGAGGCCAACTGAATCTATCTTTTCTTTCTCTCCTATCACTTTTTTTTTGTAGCTTACTTAAAAGGAAAAAACCAATTTTTTTTTTTTTTGCTTTCTCTCAATATTATATAAAAATCTTTTTCAAAAGAAAAAGTCACATTTTACTTTGGCATTAGCGCATTTTAAATGCCAATGTTAGTTTTTAATAAAATTTTATAAATCTGTTCAGTTTTAATTACTTTTAACATAAGGTAAGATTTTCATAAACTTTTTGTAACTCTTCATATTTTTTTTTCTTGTTAAAAAACAAAGCAATTTTCCAAAAATAAAACCCTATTATTTTGACATATGGGACCAGATTCTGGCCCTGTATCAGTGTGCTTATTTAATTTAATTTTATTCTGAGACAGGGTCTCACTCTGTCACCCAGAGTGGAGTTCAGTGGTGTGATCTCAGCTCACTGCAACCTCCACCTCCCAGGCTCAAGGAATCATATTTCCTCAGTCACCTGAGTAGCTGGAACTATAGGTGCATGCCAACACACCTGGCTAATTTTTTGAATTTTTTGTAGAGGCAAGATTTCACTATGTTGCCCAGGCTGGTCTTGAACTGTTTTAATATTTACTTCATAGAAGAACTAAATAATACCATTTTAATTTTAGTCAACTTGTAAACATACAGAATTCTTTACAAAGTTAATTTTTCATAAACCTTCTAAAACTTCCTTAAACTTTCATTTTTATCTTTCAACTAAAAATCATTCTTCAATTTTCTAAATTTAGACAAAATTAGTTTCTTGAAAAAATAATACCATGCCTTTTTATCAAAAACACACAATTTTTCCTTTTAGTGTAAGTTATTTTAATTATATACCAGGTTCAGAGTCTTGGATACAAGAAAGAATTGCAGATAAAGTCTGATTCTTTCCAGCACAGCTAGGAGGCTTGGATGACTCCACATGTCCCCAGGCCCTATCTAGAATCTAATGGTTCCAAAGCAAATAAATTGAACACTTTTCAAAAGTCAAATAAGCAGTTTATGACATTAAAGCATTTAGCAAATTTAATCTTTGACTTAATTTAGACCAAATGTCTATATTTTGAACACCTTTTCATTTTACCAAAAATCTTTAAAACTATCTTTATTTACGGAAAGTTACTAAAGTCACATGAACTAAACAGCATTAGAGTTTTTCTTTCTGTCAAAATATTAGGTTTAAGTGCTTTCATTTTCTTTAAGCTGACTGATTAAAGCTTCTTTATATAAACATCACACACACAAAGAACTTATAAATAAACAGACAGAAGAAGATCTAGCAATTTTAAATTTTTCTTTCCTATTTTATGAACCCTATGACAATTTCCACAGACCCTCTGTGACATTCTTGGACTTTTGAGCTTGTCTTATATTTCCCCCTTTCCTAAATAATTAGTCATTCTACTTCAGGACAAGAATTTAACATACAAGATCCTTTCTAATATAAAATTTCTTCCTTACCATAAGTTTATCTTCATAACTTTCTTTATATCTCTCTTCCCTACTAAGGTAATTTCTGATGCCCCTAAAATGAAAAAAGGTCAGGTAATATAATGCAAAACAGAGCAAAGCCTTAGATTTTGAGAAGGACCTGTCTGCTTGCAGTTCCTGGGGTTCCATGATGAAAACAGAGGTTTCTCCCAAAATGAGATCTGTTATCTTGAGAAAAATTTTCTCTATTTTCCCCAAGGAATCTGAGGTTATCAGAAATTACCTTAGGATCTCTTCTGTGGGCATCAAGAATGGCAAGAACACAGACTGGGAAAATACTCCAGTCAACTGAGAAGAAAAATAAAATTAAAAAAAAAATCCAAGAAGAGAAAAAGGACTTTTAAATATATGTATAGCTTGGACATCCATTTTTAATTCAGCTGATTTTAACACAGAACTCATATTTTTAAAAAAATATTTTATTACCAGACTAGCCAGGACAGTCAGTAGTTCTGGATTTTGAATTTTACCCCAGGTAACCTCCCATGTGAAATTAATAAGTCTTAACTAACTTCATGACTTAACCATGGATGCATAAGATGTCTCAAAGAGATGGTAGGCAGTTTTTTGTTTTGTGTTTTAGAAAATTTAGAATCTCCCCAAAAGTAGTTCTGAGGATGAAAAATTTAAGACAGGAAATCAGAAGCTATCCATAGGGGAAAAAGAATCAATAACTGGCAAAAAGTTAGATAAATAACAAACCAGAAAGGACTCATTCCCTTAGCTAGGAATTGAACCCAGGGCACATTGTGAAAGAACAGAGCTTTAGTTATTGAACTAAAGCACAGAGTAGCTACTGTTGTTCTTCCTACAAGGGGTCTAGGGTAGTCATTTTTGAGCTTGCAAAGGATTTAACTGCTCAAGAGAATTCTTAAGGCCGGACATGACATTATCATGTGTCCTTTCAGATAGGCCACCCGACATGAACCCCAGAATTCATGTTATCTGGATGGTGGAGACCATGAGAAGTTACCCTCACATGGTCCCAAAGTCAAGCTTTTTAGGCCATAAAACAAGACGAGAGGGACATCTCATCTGGTATTGGTTTTGGGGACCTGCAGCAAAGTTTGTAACTGACCAGTCAGCCAGGCTGGCTTGATGAATGGGCTTATAGAAGCCTTGAGTCCATATTCTATTCTGTGATACCCCTCTCGCCATTACAGAATGACACATAAAGACAAATTCATAGCACGAAGCACACCAGATTCGCTACAGTCTAAGACTAGTCTCACAAATCCTTTTTTCTATTAATAAAACCCTTGCAGAGGAGACAGTGATCTTTACTGTTCACACACACACACACACACACACACACATACAAATACACACACACACGACAGGGGGCAGAAGCCTGGATGGTAGGAAATCCTTGCCCTTTTTGCTGGCATTTCTGAGTTCCGTTTTTCTGCAGCTTCCAGAAGAATGGAGCAGCTTTTGATGATCCTGCTCACTGTGCAATTGCTGTGGGGGCCAAGCCAAATTACAAAAGAAAAGTATCACTTTCTGTTTTGTAGAACCATAGACAAAAGCCTCTCAATTTTTCAAGATGCTTCCCGTTGGGGTACGTGGGGAACGAAATTAACATTTCTCATCCCAGCCAAAGCAAAATACACAAAACAATCACTAGTCACCTCATTTAGCACCCAGCATCAACCTGGCAAAGCTCAAAGTTTCTCCTGCTGGTCCCTGTCATCTTTCATATGCTCCAGGTGGAAAGGAATGACCTCTGACTAGGAATTCAATGGGTGGTATCCGAGTAAGATAAAGAGCAGACAGTCACCCTGTCGGCCTATTGAGCTTCTGCTAACTATTCCTTCAAGGCTCACTGAATGTGACCACCCTTAAGAAGAGTTCTCAGGGTTAGACCTACTGGACTTCCATCAGCAATTCCTTCCAAGATCCTTTCAACATATGCAAATAAGTATACAACAAAAATGAAGTGGACAGACGACCTTCCAAACCAAGAGCCCTACCCAAGAATTCCAAGATTATTGCTAACAAACTAACCCATTTAGGGAGAGACAACTGAGACCCCTGAAGGAGCTGAACCGAGACTTTGAAGAATCCAAACTGAGATCCCTGAAGAACTAAACCAAGACCCTGAAGGAGCCAAATCAATCAGGAAAAGGAAGTGTTAGTAGCACCTAGAATAACCACCAGATCCATTTAAAGACATCTTTCCAGGAACTATTTCTCTATTGCAATTAAATCCATGAATCATGGTTCAGCAGTGCCCCACTGGTAGAGACAATACCAGATTCAGCCCCAAATCCAAGAGAACTAGGCAGCCACTTCGCCTGGCTTCTGGATATGTCACCAGAGAGGGTCTATTGAACCACAGGAAAGTAGCCACAAGGGTGATCCCAGATGAGCCCCCAAATTTGTAACTGCCTAATTGATTCACCTTGTTCACTGCCTAAACAGAGCCAATTTATCAATGCTGAGAAATTGCAATACAGAAAGTGTAATTCACGCAGACCTGGCTGTATGGGAGACTGAAGTTTTATAATCAATCAACTCATTTCTCCTGAGAATTTGGGGATGGTACTTTTTAAGGATAATTTGGTGGGTAGGGGGCAAGTGAGTCAGGAGTTCTGATTGGTTGGGTCTGAAATGAAATCATAGGGAATTAAAGCTGTCCTCTTATGCTTGGTCAGTTTCTGCATGGAGGGCACAAGACCGGATGAACCAGTTTATCAATCTGGGTGGTGCCAGCTGATCCATTGAGTGGAGTCTGAAAAATCTCTCAAACACTGATCTTAGGTTTTACAATAGTGATGTCATACCCAGGAACAATTTGGGTAGGCTTAGAATCTTGCAGAATTTCTAATCTTGTGGATAATTTATTAGTCCTGCAAAGGCAGTCTAGTCCCCAGGCAGAAAGGGGTTTTGTTTTGGGAAAGGGCTGTTTTCATCTTTCTTTCAAAGTGAAACTATAAACTAACATCCTCCATAGTTCAGCCTACGCACAGGAATGAACAAGACCAGCTTGGAGGTTAGAAGCAAGATGGAGTAAGTTAGGTCAGATCTCTTTCACTGTCATAATTTTCTAAGTTATGATTTTTGCTAGGGCAATTTCATTCATTAGTACTATGGTACAATTATCACAAGTTAGGAACCAAAATCTGTACGTTCCTATTAATTACACTCCATAGGCTTATTTATTTAGGCTACAATCATTTTTTAAAAGCCTTTTTCTGTTAGATTTATTTGTTATGTCTTCTTAGCCTTCTCTGGGGTATGACAGTTAATCAGACTTGCCTTGTTTTTGATGACCTTGAGAGTTTTGAGGAATACTGATCAGGTATTTTATGGAACATCCCTCAATTTCTTTTCTTTTTATAATGTTTTCCTCAGGGTTAGACTGGTGTTTGGGACTCATGGGAGGAAAACAACATAGGGGAAGTGCCATTCTTATCACACATCATAGCAAGGGGACATGTAATCAGCATGACTTGTTACTGATGACAATCTTGTTCACTTGGTCAAGGTGGTACTTGCCAGGTTTCTCCAATGTAAAGTTGTTTTTTCTCTCATTCCACATTCCACTCTTTCATGGTTTAGTTAGTTATTTAAAAGTATGTTCATCATGAAGTGGTTCTAGAATAACATATTATTTCATCCTCTTTTCCTTCTAAGAATAACATCTTTTTCTGACCTAGCCAAAAATATTTACTCATTATATTGTGTATATGTGGTTGAATATTGTTTGTCTCTTTATTTTAAAAGGTCAAATAGAATTCTGACCTTCTTCTCAACATGAACGTGTGAATGTCATTTGATTGTTTCTATTCATGTTATAGCAACTTATGAATACAAACTTACTCATTAAAGTCACTATTCCTGCACTTTGTATTTTGGCTATTATTCCTGGATCTATGAGATACTCTTTGGGCCTAAAGAAGGGATTGAATGACAAAGTTGTTGCTGTTCCTGTTGTATGACATAGGACTGGAGGATGACCCTAGTAGAATATCAGGTGTCCTGTCTACATAACTCCTTCTTTCAGGTGACTGACTAGGATTATCTAAATGAATCCCCTTTTTTCTGGCATCTCCACCATGGCCCAAGCACCTAGATGTACTTCCGTAAGTTAATGTTAGGGCAGTGAGTTGACTTAACAATATAAATAGTGTAGAGACCAAAAGGGATCCTATAAGCATTCCCTGAAAAATCAACTTGCAAAAGACAGATTAATAGGAAAAATGACATACAAATGTATTTAATGTGTATACATGGGAGCCTTCAGAATGAAGACTATCCGATACAGGGGAAATTGTCTATTTTGATGCTTAGGTTCAACAAAGTATAAACCAGCCATGTAGAAATGTGACTGGACAAAAGGAGTGTGACCTCATGGTAAAGGCTGGAGTAGGAAAACCCAGCAAGGCCTGAATATCTAGATTCTTCTTGGCCTCTCTGAGCATGAATTCCTTCCTTCATGCAAAGGGGCAGGACCCTGTCTGGAATAGGACCTTATGACCTTTAGCCAAACAAGGTAGGCCAGATTTTAATGACCAGTTTTTACATGAAAAGGTAGAAGAAATACTAGAGTAATATTTATATGTTTTATGGCTGGCTTTGGGAAAAAGGAGTTCTGATTTCTATGATCTGCCTTAGGGAAGAAGGAGTCTAAATTCTATGGCTAGCCTTGGGTACAATGGGCCTGAGACACAGAAAGTTAGAAGGTCAGAGAAAAAAATATTTTGCTTATCAGCCTTCATTTTAGGGTATTGTTTTTTGAGACCTGACAATAGCAATAATCCTTTTGCTGCTGGTGGATGCATTATTGTGCTCATTCCAAGGCATATATGCAGATTTTCAATGCATTACCATAAAAATGCAAGCCTGCTAGGATTGCTAAATTCTTCCTTAACATGCCAAATAAATCTTTCAAATTACTGAATATAGTGTACAAAATTTAAGTGTTTTCTTTGCTTTTCTCGGGTTTTACACTAATCTTGGAATCACTCAGATTTTCAAACTTCAAGATTTCACTCAGATTGCCAATTTATCTTTATTGATTCAAGGCCTGGCTAGTGAGACCTTTACTTTAACCGTTAAATGCTTTTGTAAGTCAGTTGTTCTTGCCTTTGTTTTGCAAGGCTAGAGCTCAGTTATTGCTGCTTGGCCTGCTAAAGTAAGGGATAGGTAACAGGAGACTACAAGATTAACAATTGTTGTCATGGGACTGATAGGTGATGAAGCAAAGACCCACTAGTGACTGCTCCTGAAATCAGTTACACTCTTTTCAAAAACTGGAGGTCGATGTTCAACTCAGATATTTTCAGAGCATCAGCAATAGCTTTGACTTGAATGTGTTTCTCCTTTTTAAAACTCTGCTCTGATGCAAGGAATCGATATTGTAGTTTGGGGGAAAAAATCCTTTTTGACAAAAGATCCAAGATTGATTACCCAGATCAATACCATTTTTAAGAACAATTCATCAAGATCGTATTTAAAGAGAGATCATAATGCATTTAAACTGTTAATAATACAAAGCATCCCCCCTCCTCTCTTCCCTGTGGATTATATATTTTTCCCCCAATGGAGCAGTAGATTTCATAGTAGAGGATAGTGCCACACAATTTCCTAGTTTAAAGTAGGGTAACAATTCTTCCAAGTTGTTGTTACTCTCCTCTCTTCCTGTTCACCTCACAGCTCTATGTTGTTCCCAGTTTTAAATGAATGCTATTTTTCTCACAATACTAGAAGTTCTGGAAGCTTACATTTTCTTGGTCTTATTAAAACTGAGAACACACATCCTGGAAGAAAATGAAGACAGAGAAATCCAGAGCTTCGTAGCAATCAGGCTCTTATACTTTTCAATCAGTAACCTCTCTAGGGGTGAGTGTAATTGCCTTGGTAATTCAGGCAAAAAAATATTTTTGGCCTGAATAACTTTGGTAATTGTGACTGTTGATCCAGTTCAGTGGAGGATAAAAACTGTCCTTGTATGTCAGTGTGTAGTTCTAATCATTATAACAATGAGAAGCAGTGACTAGCCATTACTGAAGCTCAAAATTGTTTAAGGCAGTAAATTCCCTCCAACATCTTTCAGAATTAAATAATCATTCTTCTGTCCAGAATACAAAGCTAACCTGAAAAAGCAGAGATGAGAGTGGTCTTCCAGACCTTTGTGGCGGAGGGGAGGGGTATTGTTGCTGAAAATATGAGGAAAGTGAAAAAAAGAAAACGGACAACCTGGGCCAGATATAAGGTCTGTAATAGCTATCAATTGGTAGCTTTAAAATTGTTTCTAACTCTTGTGTGGATGGATTTGAGACTACCCAGGCTTGAAGAGGATCCACAGTAATTCCGTGGTGTTTGTCTTGGAATTCAAGTGTCATTTTTGAAGTTCTTTCTATATGCTCTATCTCAGTGTGTCTTTCTTTAGATTTTGTTATATGCAGTGCCCAAGGCAGCCAAGAAGTACTCTATGAAAACTAAAGACTGATATAATTCTGACCAAGTTAAATTGCATGCTGATTTAGGATAACGAAAGACCAAAAATATAACTGATGTATTACTTTTTATTAACAAGAGATTTACTACAGAAGAGTTTATGAATTGTAGGTAAAAGTATTGTGTAAGTAATTTTTTTATGAAGCAGGGTCTCACTCTGTCCCCGAGGCTGGAGTGCAGTGGCAGGATCTCGGCTTACTGCTGCCTGGACTTCCCTGGGCTCAAGTGATCCTCCCACCTTAGCCTCCCAAGTAGCTGGGATTACAGGTGCACATAATCATGCCTGAATAATTTATTATAAATTATTATATTTTTATTATAATTTATTTATTATTCTTTGACCCCCCTCCCTGAAACTCCTATTGTGGCAGTCTCCGAGTCTCTATGATCGTCTTCTTGTTCTGAGGGCTGCCTGATTCTTGAAACATTTTTTTGCTTAATTAAAAAGACCACCCAGGTAGGACATGGTGGCTGACTCCTGTAATTCCAGCACTTTGGGAGGCTGAGGTGGGCAGATTTCTTGAGCCAGGAGTTGAAGACCAGCCTGGGCAACATAGCAAAACCCTGTCTTTACAAAGAAATTAAAAAAAAAAATTAGCCAGGTGTGGTAGTGCCTGCCTGTAGTTCCAGCTACTTGGGAGGCTGAGGTGGAAGGATTGTTTGAACCCAGGAGGTTGAGGCTGCAGTTAGTAGGTATACGAAATACACATTTGGTGCCTAGCTGACAGTTGTGTAGTGCGATAAAACAGGTAATTAAGAGATAATAGTCTTTAAAAGAAAGAAATGAATGAAACTAAAGCCACTGCAATTATAAAAATGCAGATTCAACAATTGTTTTTCTAAATCAGGACTAATGACTGACCCTGATGTTGAAGTGATAACATGGAAGGAATTAGCTAAGCAACATTCCAGCAGAGATCAGATCTGAAACAAGTTAAAATCCCGTAAAAGCTCAAATTGCCTGCTTTGGATGTCCTGCAAGGTTAGTTAAAAACATAAGCAAGAAAACACTCCACCTTGTTATCTAGTGTCTAGGATTTGGTGTTTTCATTGTCATGGACTGAGTTCAATTCCTGGTAAGGGAACTGTTGACTTTTGGTTTGACATTTGTGTGACTTCATTTTTTAGGATATTGCTTTGTCACTTGGAAGGGTATCTTTGATTAAAAAAATTCAGAAACTAGAAATATCCACTGTTTATCCTCCCTAAAATCTGATAAGAGATTTGAAGAAAGTTTTTAAAGAACGAAATAGTCAGAAGTTGGCTTAATTAAAAGCTAATATTCAAGATATAGATATATATGAAGATATATATATAATATTCAAGATACATATATCAAGATATATAGATGTATCTTGAATATTATCAAGAATGTTACCTTGAATATCATCAAGATACTTGTATCAAGATATATATGTATCTTGAATATTATCTCTCATGATATATAATATTCAAGATATATATATAGACAGCTTATATATATATATCTCATATAAATATCTCATATAAGCACATTAATATATGCTTAAGTACCAAATGAGATACCCATATATATGAGATATATATACATACATCTCATACATACACACACACACACACACACACATATACATACACACACAAACATGGCCTATATAAACTTACATATATATATGTAAAGTTTTTTGGCTTTTTCTCTTTAGGTCCTGTTTTGGGGATTTTTATTTTTCCAGTGGAGCAAAATCCTTTTAAACTTATGTGCTTGGTCCCTCTATTCACTTCCTTTCTTTCTTAAAAATTGTTCTGGAGGTGGCTGGCAAGATGTCTGAATAGAAATAGCTCTGGTCTCTAGCTCCTAGCAAGATCAATGAAGAAGGTGGCTGATTTCTGCATTTCTAACTAAGGTATCCAGCTCATCTCATTGGGACTGGTTAGAAAGTGGGTGCAGCCCACAGAGGGTGAGCTGAAGCAGGGTGGGGCATTGCCTCATCTGGGAAGTGCAAGGGGTCAGGGAACTCCATCTCCTAACCAAGGCAAGCCATGAGGGACTGTGCCATGAGGAATGGTGCATTCCAGCCCAAATACCACGCTTTCCCCATGGTCTTCACAACCTGCAGACCAGAAGATTCCCTTGGGTGCCTACACCACCAGGGCCTTGGGTTTCAAGCACAAAACTGGGAGGTGGTGTGAGCTGACACAGAGCTAGTTGCAGGATATTTTTTTTTCATAACCCAGTGGCACCTGGAGCACCAGTGAGACAGAACCGTTTACTCCCCTGGAGAGGGAGCTGAAGCCAGGGAGTCAAGTGCTCTAGCTCAGCAGATCCTACCCCTAAGGAGCCCAGCAAGCTAAGATCCACTGGCTTGAAATTTCCACTGCCAGCTCAGCAGTCTGAAGTTAACCTGGGACACTTGAGCTTTGTGGAGGGAGAGGCATCCACCATTACTGAGACCTGAGTGGGCAGTTTTCCCCTCACAGTGTAAACAAAGCTGCCTGGAAAGTTCGTGTTGGACAGAGCCCACTACAACACAGCAAAGCCACTGTAGCCAGACTGCCTCTCTAGATTCCACCTCTCTGAGCAGGACATCTCTGAAAGAAAGGCAGCAGCTCCACTCAGAGGCTTATAGATAAAACTCCCATGTCCCTGGAACAGAGCACCTGGGAGAAATGGCAGCTGTGAGCACTGCTTTAGCATACTTAAATGTTCCTACCTGTTGGCACTGAAGAGGGCAGCAGATCTCCCCATACAGTGCTTGAGCTCTGCTAAGGAACAGACTGCCTCCTCAAGTGGGTCCCTGACACCTGTGCCTCCTGACTGCAAGACACCTCCCAGCAGGGGTCAACTGGCACCTCATCCAGTAGAGCTCTGGCTGGCATCTGGCTGGTGCCTCTCTGGGACAAAGCTTCCAAAGGAAAGAATAGGCAGCAATATTTGCTGTTCTGCAGCCTTGTCTTGTGATACCCAGGCAAACAGTGTCTGGAGTGGACCTCTAGTAAACTCCAGCAGATGTGCAGCAGAAGGGCCTGACTGTTAGAAGGAAAATTAACAAACACAAAGGAATCAATCAACATCAAAAACAAAAAAGGACGTCCTCTCAAAAACCTCATCCGAAGATCATCAACATTAAAGACCAAAGGTAGAAAACTCCATGAAGATGAGGAAAAAACAGTGCAAAAAGTCTGAAAATTCCAAAAACCAACCAGAATGACTTTTTTCCTCCAAAGGATCAAAATTCCTCATTAGCAAAGGAACAAAATTGGATAGAGAATGAGTTTGATGAATTGACAGAAGTAGGCTTCAGAAGATGGGTAATAACAAACTCTTTCAAGATAAAGGAGCATGTTCTAACACAAAGCAAGGAAGCTAAGAACCTTGAAAAATGGTTGAAGGAATTGCTAACTAGAAAAACCAGTTCAGAGAAGAACATAAATGAACGGATGGAGCTGAAAAACACAGCACTAGAACTTCATGAAGCATACACAATATCAACAGTTGAATCAATCAAATGGAAGAAAGGATATGTGAGATTGAAGATTAAGTTAATGAAATAAAAGGTGACAAGGTTAGAAAAAAAATAAAAAGGAAGAAACAAGGCAAATAAACTAGAAAATCTAGAAGAAATGGATAAATTTCTGGACACATACACCCTCTCAATAGATAAATTTCTGGATACATACACCCTCCCAAGACTAAGTTGAATCCCTGAATAGACCAATTACAAGTTCTGAATCTGAGGCAGTAATTTATAGCCTACCAAACAAAAAAAAATGCGAGATCAGGTGGATTCACAGCCAAATTCTGCCAGGGGTACAAAGAGGAGTTGGTACCATTCCTGCTGAAACTCTTCCAAACCATAGAAAAAGAGAAATCCTCCCTTACTCATTTTATGAGGACAGCTTCATCCTAATATCAAAACCTGGCAGAGACATAAAAAAAGTAAAAATTTCAGGCCAATATCCCTGATGAACATTGATGCAAAAATCCTCAATAAAATACTGGAATACCGAATGCAGCAGCATATCAAAAGGCTTGTCCATGACAACCAAGTCAGCTTCATCCCTGGGATTCAAGGCTCGTTCAACATATGCAGATCAGTAAACAGAATCCATCATATAAACAGAACCAATGACAAAAACCACTGATTATTTCAATAGATGCAGAGAAGGCCTTCAACAAAATTCAACACCCTTTCAGGCTAAAAACTCTCAATAAACTAGGTAATAATGGAACTTATCTTAAAATAATAAGAGCTATTTATAACAAACCCACTCAATATCATACTGAATGGGCAAAAGTTGGAAGCATTCTCGTTCAGAACCAGCACAAGAGAAGGATGCCCTCTCTCCCCACTCCTATTCAACATAGTATTGGAAGTTCTGGCCAGGACAATTAGGAAAGAGAAATAAATAAAGGGCATTCAAATAGGAAGAGAGGAAGTCAAATTGTTTCTGTTTGCAGATGATATGATTGTATATTTAGAAAACCCTATCATCTCAGCCCCAAATCTCCTTAAGCTGATAGGCAACTTGAGCAAAGTCTCAATATACAAAATCAACGTAGAAAAATCACAAGTATTCCTATACACTAATAATAGACAGAGAGACAAATTATGAGTGAACTCCCATTCACAATTGCTAAAGAGAATAAAAAGCCTAGGAATACAACATACAAGGTATGTAAAGGACCTCTTCAAGGACCTCTAAACTTAAAACCACTGCTCAAGGAAATAAGAGAGGACACAAACAAATGGAAAAACATTCCATTCCATGCTCATAGATAGGAAGAATCAGTATCCTGAAAATTGCCATACTGCCCAAAGTAATTTAGAGATTCAATGCTATTTCCATCAAGCTACCATTGACTTTCTTCACATAATTAGAAAAATAACACCTTAAACTTCATATGGAACCGAAAAAGAGACCGTATAACCAAGACAATCCTCAGCAAGAGGACAAAGCGGGAGGCATTACACTACCTGACTTCAAACTATACTACAAGGCTACAGTCACCAAAATAGCGTGGTACTGGTACCAAAACAGAGATATAGACCAATGGAACAGAACAGAGGCCTCAGAATTAATGCCACACATCGACAACCATCTGATCTTTGACAAACCTGACAAAAACAAGCAATGGGGAAAGGATTCCCTGTTTAATAAATGGTGTTGGGAGAACTGGCCAGCAATGTCCAGAAAGCAGAAACTGGACTCCTTCCTGACACTTTACACTAAAATTAACTGCAGATGGATTAAAAACTTAAACATAAGACCTAACACCATAAAAACCCTAGAAGAAAACCTAGGCAACACCATTCAGGACATAGGCATAGGCAAGGACTTTGTGACTAGAACACCAAAAGCCTCGGCAACAAAAGCCAAAATAGACAAATGTAATCTAATTAAACTTAAGAGTTTTTGTACAGCAAAAGAAACAATCATTAGAGAGAACCAGCAACTGACAGAATGGGAAAAAATTTTTGCAATCTACCCATCTGACAAAGGGCTAATATCCAGAATCTACAAAGAACGAAAGCAGATATACAAGAAAAAAACATCCCCATCAAAAAATGGGAGAAGATATGAACAAACACTTTTCAAAAGAATACATTTATGAGGCCAACAAAGATATGAAAAAATGTTCATCATCACTGGTCATTAGAGAAATGCAGATCAAAACCACATTGAGATACCATCTCATGCCAGTTAGAATGGTGATCATTAAAAAATCTGGAGACAACAGATGCTGGAGAGGATGTGGAGAAATAGGAATACTTTTACACTGTTGGTGGGAGTGTAAATTAGTTAAACCATTGTGGAAGACAGTGTGGCTATTCCTCAAG